>JAOUZG010053459.1:5340048-5350246 GCA_026289955.1 Argiope argentata | reverse complement strand
AATAATTTCCTACTGGGAAAATTTAGAAATTGCAAATACTATTATTTTTATTCACATTGCACACACAAACAAACAATTAAAAACAAATAATTTCCGACTGAGAAAATTTAGAAATTGCAAATACTATTATTTTTATTCCCATTGCTTTAAATGAACATGTTTTATTTTTTTAAATTTGAAGGCATTAGTAGGAAATTTATGTTGTTATTTTTGAATTAGAAGACAATACTGTAATGACATGTTTAATAAAAAAAATTAAATTCTAAAAACTGTTTTATTAAAGTTTTAGCAGCAATAATATAAGCAACTAGCAAATTTTGTGAAATTAATTAATTTTGCCGTCAAGTAAAAATATTCTAAAGCAAAAGGATATCCAAGCATACGAACAAGAAATCAAGAGGGAATTAGTTGGATACACTTATTTATTTGTGACAAGATTTGTTTTTTTAAATATGCTACATTTCATTCATTGTTTTGAAATTTAAGAAATACAATTAAATTTTTCTTTCGATTTTTTAAATAGTTTTCTTAACCTGTAAAGACAGCTAGTTAATCCTCAGATTGCATCAAGAATGCATTTCTTAACCTGTAAAGACAGCTAGTTAATCCTCAGATTGCATCAAGAATGCATTTCTTAACCTGTAAAGACAGTTAATTGCAGATTGCATTATCAGAATGTTTTACTCAGATTGCATCAGGCGATTTGTTTCTGATCATTTTACGAAGAAACAAGTTTGGAGTGGTCTTCCTTAAACTTTCTGGCATATTCTGTGATGAAGGTGTTACTTTAGGCAATGCCTTGTATAATACTGACATAAAATAGCTACGAAATATTAACCACTATCTGGAATTTAGCATTTTTATTGGATCTATCGTATGAGTCATGGAGAATATATGTTGCTATATAGTTATTTGAATAATGTGAGTAATTTATTGTGAACCTGAATTGATGATTAAGAATATCAAATGTTAGTTAACTACTTTAACAAACGTACATACCTGGACCAACCTTCCTCTGTACTTATCGTCTGTTTCTCGGTACTTTTTGTACGGCAAACGAATGTTCGCTCTCCTGAGCACTAATTCAAGGTCATCGACTTCAAAAATCTGAATAGGATCCACCTTGTGCTTGTTGACTAGTTGACCCAAGTATTCCACGTAGTGAATTCTTTAACAAAGGAATAAAATAATTTCATTTATTGCCCAATAAAAGAAAAATAATCAAATAAATTCCCAAATAATTTTACCAACTCTTAAACAATTACAAAATGCAGCGTTTTCATCAACTTGATTTGATGCCTCATATTAATAGTTTATGTTTCTTAGTTTCATACCGTTATTATATTAACAGTTTTCCCTGCATTAAATAGAAAAATATATTCGAACCTGTATTAAGATTCTTATACATTCAAAATACTTTCTTGTTGAAATTTTATATCTCACACGGTATAGTAATTGTATTATCTAAGATGAAGAGTCTTATTTTATATTTATTAATATGCGTCCAATTTTTTCTCATTAATAACCTTAATAATCAATAATCAGAATTTTTAAAAAAATCGTTATTACAGTTATAAAAAAGCTATCAATTATTATTTAAAATCTATATACTTAAAATATATTTATAAATAATTTCATCAAGAGATTATATTTTATTAGTTTAAAATACATTTTTATTTGACAGTAAACTATTAAAAAATTATAATTTTAAATTGGTGTTTAGTTGGTAAACTAATATTTACCAATTAATATTGAAACACAACTAATTAAAATCATTAATACTAACATATATGAAAAAATGTACTAATTTATAATAAACACATGTAATGAAACATTCCAGATAAAAATCACATATGCAAAGAGGTAGTAGAATATTTTTGTTCTAGTTAAATCCTTTGGCAGTAACGATAAACTTGTTAAGTTCTTCATTCCTCCATAAAATATATACCGGGTGTCCAAAAAGTTCCCGTACTGATGATTTGTGAATTTATTTTACAAAAACAACAGGTTTAAAAAAAATTATTTTTATGCCAATGATAAAAAGCACAATCAACAAAACTAAGGAAAAAATACTGAACTTACATTTATAATAAATGGTCAAAATGTCCACCCCTTTCTTGGAGGCAAGGCTGAACTCGTTTACGCATGTTTTTCGAAACGCGTTTTAACATGCTAGGAGTGATTTCTTGCATCCTTTGGGTGAATGCGATTTTCAAATCATCTATTGTTTGAGGATCACCTGCATAAACTTTGTCCTTTAAATATCCCCACAGAAAAAAGTCCGGGATGGTCAGATCAGGGGATCGAGGTGGCCAAAGATCTTTTGAGATAAGTCGATCACCGAAAAAAAGCTTCAAGCATGTCCATGGTTTCATTACTCGTATGGAAAAATTTAATATACTTGAAAAAAAATCATGGAAATGATTATTTAAATTTGGAGTACGGGAACTTTTTGGACACCCGGTAATTTTACAATTATTTTATGGCTGTAATTAAAATTTAAAATATAAGACATAAATCCATTTTTTCCATCTTCATTGAACAGTAAACAGTTGAGTTATTCTGCTGTTATCGAAATATTATGCATGCATATAGATTATTATAGAAAATATTGTAATTACTTCTTCATAAAATTATTAATGAATTTACCCTTCTTTGATTGATTGAAATTATTTTGAGGTGTATATAGTTTTGAAGTATTAATCAGGTTGGAAGTATTCGATTATTTTAATATAAGGAATCTAAATTGCCAAATTTATTGATACTCGCAATTCGTACAATAATTACCTAGTAAAATACCCACAATTAAATTCAGGTAGGAATTTAATTCATACTTACAATAGTTTTGAAATTATTCTTTATCAATAAAATGTTAATATATTAAATATCTAATAACTAAACTACCCTTTTATTTTATTTTTACAATGACAAATACATCTTTCCTTATTTAAGATCGAATAATTATTTTAAAGAATTTTTCGTTCCCCTTTCCCCTGATAATTTTGTTTTTCTTTTGTTGTTTTTCGAAGCTCAAACCGAAATAATTCAAAGAGCAATGAATGATAAATTTTTTACTATTCTTATAATGCAAACGATTCTGCACAACCCCACCCACCTGCAGAGGCCCGCAAATCCTTCTTCCACCTCTTTCCCACAGCAGTCGTCAACCATGCCATCGGCTGTCTCCTTCTGCTCCATAACCTGACAGGTCCTCTTCACATCCATGCCTTCTGGAGGGTCGCGATCATATTTCACGCCACTCATCTGGAAATTTAAAACACCAAGATTAGTTTAAAATGTAGAAAATAACATTTCTTTCATCGACAATTTGTACCAAAAAAAGTACATTCTTCAAAAGTGTAATGCTCATCGCAATTTCACAGCATCTCAACCATTTAGAGATTTTATTTCATCTGTTTGCTTTCTTCTTATGAACTACTAGCTTTTACTCACGACTTCACGCAAATGGAAATTCTGATGTGTTTGTATGAGAACTGAGGTCTGATCACAATGCAAAATGTCATCAAAACGTATGCATGCGTAAATTTTTATTGCCAATGGGAGCAACGTAAAAAACCGTGAATTTTTAACGCCAGTTGGGGTAACGCAATACAGGTTAAATAATTTTTATGCCCTTTATTCTGTTTCATTTTAATTCTAAAGTACTTCAAAATGAATCTGAAAAATCTATGAATTACCAACGTTTAGCTTTAAATGCATCAAACACTAAGAAAAGACGTAGAATCGTTTGAAATAATCGGTTGTGGGAAAAAAAACCTTACCATGGGGAAAAAAACTAAAATCTTACTCATTTGGCGGTGGTAAAAGGAAGATTTTTTGTGTAGGAAAGTTTGTTTTTAATTAATGAAAAAATAACCACTCAAATAATCGGAATAAATGGTAGCCTATGTAGTATTCTAGACTATATTCTATATCTATGCTAAATTTCATTCAATTTCGTTCTGATGTTCTGGCGTGATTGACTAACATCTATCCATCTATACTTTCACATTTATAATATTAAAATAGGTAGAGAAAATATTATAATCGTCAAAAAAATCGAAAAATAACCGAGCTCTAAAAACACATTTTTCGAATTAAGCCTGTCTGCTTTTCTATGGGAAAGATTACTCTAAAGCGTTTAAAGGTATATGAAGGAAATTGGTATATATTTTTACCAAATTCGTAGACTTTTATTTTATTTTGGACAAAGTCCATTATAGGAATTATGTCTGTCCTGCTGTTCGAATATAAATTAACGTAAGTACAAAACAAAGAGAATTAGATAGATAAAATTCATCACAGCGATTTTAAATCCATAATGTAGGCACCTAACTAGTTTGGAGTCAACGAAAATAAAAGATTTACCATCTGTCTGTGCTTTTAGATGCTTGTAAACACGATAACTCAAAAACGTAAATAAACGAATTTGGTATGTGAGTAGAATAAAAGTTCTGTATCAATTTTGTGTTTGAATCGATTAGGAAAAGCGTGTATAAAACAAAAATTCAATTTTCGGATACTATTAACCTTATGCCAGGAATTAATCTGAAAGAATTAAATGATAAATTCAGCAGAAAGAATTAATTGATAAATTCACTCGAAAGTTCAATATTTCATAACTGTTGTAAGCCAAAATCCTACAAGACATTCTCTTCCTTATTCACGGTGAATCATTTTTTGCAGGCGGTGAGGAAGAACATTTTTTAGAGATTAGGCGAGAAAGTTTAGGGGAGACCACTTCCGCTTGTTTGAGTCTTACATCTTCCTTAAACACGGAAAAAAGGCATGACTTTGAGAAGCTGTTTGCCAGATTTTTAGTTTCCTATCCCCCTGTTGACAGTGAATTTAATCATATAAGTGGCGAAATTTAGTAGACTTGTGGATTCTTTCAATCCTTATTTAGAATGGACGGACAGTGTGATGCCCATTTTAAGAACTGTCTGTTGGGTTTTGCATTGAACATAATATTCTAAATCTCAAGAGATTGAATCGTTTTGTTTGGCTTGGAATTAACTTATTCACTCTTCCTTTGCTCGAGTTTTACTCAGACTGCCTTGTCTAGACTGAGGACTGGCCATGTTATAAGTTTGACTTTCAGTGTGAAAAAAAGGAAAAGCTATGCACATTGCCACTGTTCGGTTATCGCTTCCCCTTCTCACATCATCGATTGTATTGGTGCCTCCGAGAGGTAACTGATGGACGAGAATAAGACTGGCTTTTTTTCTCTTTTAATGCGATATGCTCTCTTGGTTTATATGTCTAGGCAAAGGGAATTTTCAACGACAATCTTCCCTAAAATGATTGGAAATATTTCAGCATTGTTTATCGCAAATATGTTTATCTACATTCCCTTGTGCCGGCTATCTGGCACAGAGGTAGCGCGTTTTGCTCGTGTTCTGGAAGTCCCGGGTTCGAGTCCTGGTTCAGGCACAGTCGTTCTTCTGTGTGCTATCTGTGAGGTTTGTGACTGTGACCCCTATAAAAATGGGCTGTGCAAGCAAATGTGCAGAGTGTGTAGCTAAGTCGTATTCTTGGCCCTAGTTGGCGCTGCTTCAAAAACAATAGACGCTCCTTTCGGCTTAAATCTGTTGCTGTTGCAGGGGGCTTGTCCATTGGCAAATGTCATAAGAAACAACAACAACAACACATCCCCTAGTCGATTCTGGTGGACCAAGCTTTCAGAGTTATTAATTGTCTTTTCTACATGGGTCACTCAAAGAAGTTTCTTTTAAATCGACAACATGAAGTCCTTTAACATTTAGCTTTATTTTAAAAAGATCTTCTTACAAAATAACTGTGATCCAGTCTCTTCCTATATACGGTTAAATATAGTCAACCGCACTGTGTAGGAGGGTGGATGAATTAAAGCGCTGCTTTGTGACCAAGCGTTATTTAAAGACTAACAACTTTCAACTTTTCTAATGCATAGACAAACTGCATCAGCTGTTTCAGTTTCTCAAGGTTTTTTTTAAAAAAAAACAGAATTCTTTGTTTTCAGTTATTTTTGTCGTTTTTTAACCTTGCTGTTTTTGAAATTTGTGTATGAATGTGAGATCACGTGCTCGCACCAGAGAATGAGAGAGAGAGAGAGAGAGATGGAAGGGGAAAAAGTAAATACACATAGAAAAATTTACAATTCTTTTGTCAAAAATATGACCTTTTTTTAATTGATCGCCAAATGTTCTATTTCCTTTTTTTTAATAGTTTTATCATACTAAGGATGAATTTTTATCGACAGTGGCCTTTTTACTTTAATTTAGAATTGAAAGAAGATTTCAGAATCGTGGCCCAAAATCATGGAGAAAACTGTTGTTCAATTTTCAAATTCGGGTTATTTTACCTCAAGAGGCACTCTGCGCAACAAACAGCAGAAGTTTACAAAGTGTACAAAAAGGGGTAAAATAGGAGCATAATAATTATCTCTGGTCTTACATACTATGATATTCTCATAAATCACACATGTGTACATTTCTGAGAGGAATTCTTACAAGTTTTGACCTTGACAAGAGAAATGGAGGAATCATTTATTAATAATTCATTCAAGGAATCCTCTAAAAGAATATTTACACCAGTGATTTATTATCCATTCACTCTGCACGTGGTGTAATTAATGACGCATTATCTTTATAATAATTAATTTATTAAATAGGAAAAAGGGGAATGGATCAGAAAATAATAAAATATTTTAGAATGAAGTTACTATGAGCTAAATTGACACAAAACTTTGGAAAATAATTACAATTGAAATCAGAGTTTAAAATATCACCACACACACGCACACACACGCACGCACACAATAAGAAAATTCATTAACTTACATCCAGTAACCTTTGGAGGTCTTGAGGTTCTTTGTCTCGGAGGTAAAATAGGCAATTTCTTGGGTGATGCGCATGTAAGCCCAACTTGGCACAAAATTCTGATACGCCACATTTCTGAAAAAGCAATTGATTAGTTTTCATTAGGTTGACCTGAAATATTTAACTTGATAAATAAAACAACTTCTTACTATTATTTAAAAATTATAAGCGTAAAATTTTGAATTCCTTCATCAAGCAAGATTGGCAGTTCTAGACCTAATGTTATAGCTATGAAAATATTAAAATAAGACAGTTTTGTATTCTACTAAATTTGTTTTGATCGACTCAATAATTATTTTATTTATAAAACATTTTAATTCTTTAAATTCGTAAAAATTTTAAATTGAAAAAAAGATAAAATGAAATCTGCTATGCATATTTCAATGCGTCATGTCAGAACATCATTTCTCGAACGGCCAAGTATCACGTGCTCGTGCAAGTTAAATTATATTTCTATTCATTTTAATCGTTTCACTGAATGAGTCACTTTAGTATCGCAAACGATCCAGAAAAACTTGGTCTCGCAATGATTGCTTTAAAAAAATATCACATTTCCTATTTATCTCATTTCGTATAATCACGTGCTCGAAATGACATTTTTCTAGGTTTTATCTGCTGAAGTCATTAACTTTTTTTTTAAATCAGAGCTTTTGTAAATGCAATGGTAACGCGTTGTTAAAAGTTGATTATTTGAGATGCTCGTTCAGATAGTAAAATTTCAATTTTTCGCCTACGGATTTTCGTTGAAGCCACAAACCTCGTTCTCAAAACAACATTATGTTCTGATATGATAATATTCTTCATTATTCTCATCAGTGTCTTTCCATTCAAGCACAGCACAAAAAATCTTTTTTAAAATTTGAAGATAATTGCTTATTTTTTCTATAAACCACACAATGTACGTTCATGTATAGTTACACAGTTTAAAATGTGCATTTGTAGAGTTAATCTATGTATAATTTTATATAAGTAATAAATAATTTATTCAAAAACTGTTAAATAAATATTTTTAATTTTTAATAAAAATTTAAATTAAAAAAATCTATAATTTTTGAAGTTAAGTCTTTGTATTTAAAATTTTGAATCGAAATAATTATTATTGATCATTCCTCCATATTTTTCAAATAAATGTAAACAAAACGATTGAAATTCATATAGAACATCATGTTTGGAAACCATTCTACTACCCATTACTGCCTTCGCTGTCTATCAATTTTCAGAAAGGCCTGTTTACAGAGCAAAGTTGAAAAGGAAACTCGCCTGTCCCATTTTGAAAGGTCTGGAACAACCGCTGCAAAAGTCGTGTTGACACTGCGTGCACCTGAAATGCATGCACCCACCCTTCGCCAACTGGTACCGGAAGTGACACATTGGGCAATCTGAAAGTAAACGTTTTCTTGTTATTGTAGTAAAAATAACATAAACAAGGCTCGGAAACATGACATAAAAAGCATCAAAATTCGTCAAAAAATTAATGAATAGAAAATGAAATGAATTGAAAAAATAATTGGCTTTTATTTTACGAATTAAATACAACACTGACTTCTATTGTAAATGGACATATCAAGTATAGGATTATTTGGTACTTACCTATAGACCGTCGAACTTTATCGCCACATTTGAAGTCGTCGCCAATAAGTTGCTAAAGCGCCAATTATGGCAATACGGAAATGGTGTAATCCATTGATCTTTATCGCCAAATTTAAATCCGTCGCCAATGTGCTAATAAACCATCGGCGATCGTTGGCGAAGATGGTCTAATACGTAAGTACCGTTTATTTTTTTTAATGGAAAAACTACATTTTATTCCCTTTGAAGGAATGAGTTACTTTTTTAAAGGAAATAATTTCTTAATTAAAAAAACACATGCATTTTATCAAACGGTTTTAATTAACTTGATTGTTTCGTGATTGTCACGATATATAGATACATAAACAATTTCTCCCTTAATTTTTGATGTGTTATAGTTTTGTAATTTTTATGCATTTAACTATTGTTAATAGCAATACTCTTTTTTTTTCAAATTTTCAGAATTTAGTAATCATATTATTGATCAATTTATTTCAAATTTGACTCCAACTGTAATAGCGCAATGTTAATAATTTTTTAAAAAATGATTTCCAGAATTCAGAATATTTAAAATAAAGAATTATAAATTACAAGCTAAGAAGAAAAAGGTAACAATTTTTAAAGCGAGCGAGTTTTTTTTTCTAAAAATTGGTTTTTATTAGATTTATTTGGAAGAATACAGGAAAAAATGACAATCAATATTAATAATACCCCTTGGTCATTAAATACTGGAGAGATCAACAGTTTAAATAAATTAATAGTCAGAAGGAATTAAATTTTACGTATAGACTATTGATCGCTATATATAAATTCAACTAATTAAAGAACAAAAATTTAAAAATTCACAGAAAAAAATTTGCAAAAACCTTTTTAACAAAAATCACTAGCAAAAATTAGAGCAGAAAGATCACCAGTTCCACCACACAAATATTGAAATCAGCAATTACAATGAATGCATAGAAAATGAATTATATAAACTTTTATAACTATTAATAGATAAAAATTTATATATACAGAAAAGAAAGATATGCAATATGGAACTCACAAAATATTCATTTAATGACAAATATAGTGTTACATTTTCAATTTGTTGATCTTATCTTTATATATAATGCATTGTATTGGTATTTTTGGTGGTGAAAATTATCTCTCTACACTATTCGTTCTTCGCATGGAATTTAGTTCCATTCCATTGAGAGGGGAAGGGAGGGAGGGAGCCTTCTCAGGTGTCGTCCTTGTCATCTGACCTTTATTCAAAATTACGAGTTCCCTTCCAAAAAAGCACTAGTATTGCTTTGCAATGGGACGTTAATATAACTAAACTTAAAAAAACTACCCATTCCATTAATTTGTTTTAATTTTAACAGATGACTTCAAACATGGAAATTTATTTAATAACCATCATATATACTTCTTAATTCACTCCATGTTCAGGTTCATGGTAGCATGGTAGTAACGTTTCATCCTCTCCAGCAGACAACTGTAAGTTTGAAATTCCTTTTGGTAAGTATGTCTCAAATCTTGAAGAAGAGCTCAAAATAAAAAGTATTCAGTCAATTAACTTCAAACTTAGAAAGCAAACTCAGAAGAGAGAAGTATGGGTATAATTCTAAGTACCTCAAATTTAAAAGGTACATTTTTCAATTATTATCGCACTTTTTTAAAGTGGGGCATTAGTATAATCAGTCTAAACATAAAATTTTTAACTTCAAGAGAAATATTTACATGATATATTTGACTTTGAAAGATTATATGACTAAGCATCGAAT
>JAOUZG010053459.1:5320000-5330048 GCA_026289955.1 Argiope argentata | reverse complement strand
ATAACCTCCTTTAATGTCACCCTGATTGTTATAATTGAATTACCATGATATCTAGATGATTGAAATAGTCTTGCGCAATATCTTCGTCAAAGATGTCGGGTTCGTTACAGAACGGACAGAGGAGCTCCATGATGTTTCGATCACGTATCTGAACCGTGAAGTAAGCTCGAATGCATTCTCGACAGGCCTTGTGAGGACAGTGTACCATGGAAATCATCTGAAAAAAAAAAGAACATAAAATCAAAATTCAACAATTATATTAGATTCAATCAAAATGATTTCATATCCTTTATTTGATGTTGTATTGAATCTCGAATTATATGAATTTGGCAAGGCACACAATAAAAATCAAGATTTTTCAAAAATTTTGAATGAAGAAAAACTAGTTCTGAAAAGGAAACTACAAGAGAAAATTATATTTTAAAATTTAAAACAATATTAAAATTCATTATTAAGTTGAAACAAATTTAATAATGATGTTGTTAGTAATGGCACTTGCCAAAAACAAGTCAAATGAGCGCCTCTTGTTTTTGAATTAGCACCAACTAGGGTCAAGAATATGACTTTAGCTACACACTCATCACATTCGCTTGCACAGCCCCTTTTTAAAGGGGGGGGGGCACATTTACACATCTTTCAGATAGACACATAAGAACAATCATTCCCGAATCGTGACTCGAACACGAGACTTTCAAATCACGAGGAAGCCGTGCTACCTCTGTGCCAGAACGCCGGTACAAATTTTATAATAGCTAGTTATTTATAAAAAAATTAATATACATTCAATAAATAAACTTAAGTAAATTAGTGACAGTAATTTATTTGTAATATATTGAAATTATTATTAATAATTAAAAACAAGTTTTGCTTATTTATAAACAATTATTTCAATAAATTAGTAAATAATTTCAAAAAGGAATTAGTATTTTGTATACAGCAACTGGGAAATAAGATCTACAATACAATCCCTTACTAGCAAATTCAAAGATTTTAAAATAATAATAATACTTTTTTAATTCATTTTTTGTTGAATAAATTTTATAATAATACCGTCTCCAAACGAATATAAGAAATCAGCATTTTTCATTCTTAATAATCCCAAAATAATTATTTTCTTATGATCACTATGGACGAAAAGAGGGGATAGATTTAAATAATAAGAATTATTCAGTAATAAAATCTAAATTATATTACAGTTACTTTTAGCTGAACAGAAGTATGATTGGCATTTTATTTAATAAAATTGAAAAAAAAATGATAAATTTAAATTAAAAATCTCTTAGTAATTTTTGTTCTTGATTCTACGTGTTTCTTTCCATTCATTGCACATATTTACTTGTGAAACTGGATATTTTCCTGCACAAAGCAAGCAGTCTTGCTGCAGAAAGCTGATGGCTAACTCCAAAGTTGAGCAGTCGTTGGCTGCTTGGATAGCTTCATCCTCTTCGAAATTCAAGTCCATTAACTGCACAACGATTTCTGCCTTTCTGTAGGTGCGGACTTTCCTGTCGGCCACCATTTTTCGCACTTTCCTCTAAAAACATCAAAAATTAATAAATCAATCAGCATCAAATTCTTGAGGGAAATTAAAACTTTTTACGAAGGATGGCAATCGCTTATCTCTTCTGCAAAATTTATGATGAAATGGCTTATAATGTGTCGATAATGCAAAAGGAAAAATGATTTTTTTACATCTAAGAATATATTTTACATTAAGGTTAGCGATTATATATTATTTTTAGTAAAGAATTCGGTATCCTAAAGATTTTCTAATAAGTTATATATATAAGACGGCGGGTGGTCCAGTATAGTTCCAATAGCTGGAAATTAAACAACTACATGTGACAAATGCAATCAATATTTAGATTATAAGTATAAATAACCATATCTCTTAAGAAATAATTCAAAGTTAAATATCTCAACATAAATCTATCCTTTGTAGTGTTAATAAAAAGAAGAGTGTATTTACAAGGAAACACGAATGCCGACAACTGTAGAAAATGCTCGTCTTCAAAAATGCTTACCCAAAAATACACTATCGACTCTTGTTAAATGTATTATACTTGTATGTATAATAATGTTAAATGTATTATAATAGTGAAAGAAAGGTGCTTATTATATATTTGAAAATTAAAGAGAGATCATATATATGTGCGTGTGTAAAAGTCATCGATATTTCTTATTTTTATCCTCGAAATATCTTTTAATGTAAAATAGTGTTACGTTAATATCCTGAAAATATTGTTAATTGTTAGTGTCGAACTTTACCATTTTTTAAATTACAAAATAACTACTTTATTTATTAGCCTCTTTTATTTAGTTCTAATTTTAAAAAGAAAAAGAAACTCGAATAAAATTAAATCAATGGCAATATTAACCTATTTGCTGCCAATAACGAATATACTCGTGGTTGGCAGGGTGTTACCCATTACCAGCACGAATATACTCTTGATACTTTTAATATATTATAACGCACAACTTGTCAAACTTGCAAACTTTTTATAGCCACAAGCATAAATATACAAGTATAAAAACTTGGAAAAAATTACAAATAAATTATTTTTTAAAAAAATTCTACTTTATTTAACCCATTCGCTGCCAAGCCTAAATTGTATGAGGTTATTCCCGTTGCCAACCCCGAGTATACTCGTGTTTGAGTTTTATACATGTAAATGATTATTTATGACAAAATATGTGTATTTATTTTGAAATAATAAAACTTAGATAAACAATAACATTCAAAACGGAAATGGCAATGGGAATAACCTCATACAACTTAGGCTTGGCATCGAATGAGTTAATACAGTCTCTAAAGTATAAGGATTCAGCGACTTGCAACCACACAAGTTATATCTCAATATGTTAAATACACTATTACTAAATTTTCATTTAGAAATGGATATTTTCTACTATCTTATAGAGTGTTTTAAAGCCTACATGAGAAAAGACTTAAAGAGTGAGGAACTGACTACACTACAGCAAATACCAATGGTATAAGAATATAAAAGTACTCGAGACGTGTATCAAACACAAACAATAGATATAAAAGGGAGCAAATTTTTTATTAAGAGCTGTTAAAACCATATCTTTTAAAGAATAATTCCACTTTAAATCACTTAAATTAAACATATAATTTGTAGTGTTAATAAAAAGAAGAGTGTATTTACAGGGAAACACTAATACCGTTAACTGCAGAAAATGTTCGTCTTCAAAAGTGCGCACCCAAAAATACACTATCGTCTCTTGTTAAATATATTATAATTACTGCTCATAGTTTTAAATAACAATTAAGTAAAGAAAACCTTTTAAAGATGTATAAGGAAAATGTATTACGATTCTTCTGAAATATATTTCATGAATTTGTGATTGAAAGCATCATTTACATCCATACATTCTGGATGAAAAAAAAATATTTGTGTTTGTATGCTCTATTAACCTTGAAAATTTATCAAACGAATATTAAAATGACCTGCATATTTTATTATTATTGCCATTCTAATTTTCAGGTATTGAAATTATATTTTGCTATAAATTAATTGGTTAAATTTTTTTGTACCATATTTGATTTGCGGAATATTAGTATATATTTCAGCGATCGATTTGAAGAAAATGCAAGAAATAATTTTTGATTTGCAATCTACAATCAGAAATATCGAGTTAGCTAAAAACTTGTACGTAGAACTTACATCAATTTCCAGTTGCTGCTTGATACTCCGTTTTGGTGGTGGTTTCCTTGGCTCAGGTGTTGGTTTTGGAGCGAACCATGGCTTTTCAACGCTTGTGTCCCTTGTCCTTTCTAAGGCGATGGCAGCCTTTGTAGATCTAAAGGACATACGACGATAGGGGCTCGCGGGTCTGATGGTGCCTACATTTCCATTCGTCAGTCCTTCAAATCTATTCCTAAGTGCTTCTACCGGACTTGGTGGCTCCAAACTGCTTTGCCTACTGCTGTCAGATGATTCACTTTCTTCCTCTTCATCATCGTCATTGGTGGACTTTTCAGCATTATCAATTGTTTCAAGTTTTGATGCAGTAGAAGTTGACTGTAGTTGAGAGCCTTTTGAATCAGAAGAGCGATTTCCATCAGAGTTTATGGAAGATTTGGAATCATTTGTACTATTTATATTTGTCTCATTTTCTTGTCGTAATTCTTTGGAATGTTCATCGCTTATTGTTTCGAAATTCTGAGCGGATGTTGCAGAGTCTAGTTGTGAAGTTGAAGCCGACACTACATTCGAATGATCTACTTTTGTTCTTTCTGAGCGTTTGTCTGAAATTTCTTCATCTTTAGAAGTACTTGGAATATCTACAGAAATTGTTTTTGATTGATCTTTATCAGATTCTAAAGAAGTAGCCTCAGCATTAGTTTCTTCCTTTGATTCATTCGATTGATCAGAAACTGTCTCTGTACTTGATAGATTTGCTGATGTTTGGCTTTCATTAGCAATTGTTGGTACATCCTTGTCTTTTGGTATCTCAGTGGACGTAGGTGAAAGACTTTTTATGGATGGTGATGTACTTATTTCATTTGGTGGTTTTGTGTCCTCTGCTGTTTTGCTTTTGTCAATTTTTAAAAGGGAATCGTTTCCAGACGAAGAAGAAGAAGGAAGTTCACTTGAATTATCTGAATGGGCAGATGGTGAAGATTTATCTTCGGAAGTTTCTTTAGATTTGATCGATAATGCAGAAGTTTCAGTTGGTAAAATATTTTCGACAGGTCTATTAGTTCCTTCTAAAGCAGTCGATGGTTCTTCTTTAGTAGATTTATCTTGCTGTGAGGATTGTTTACTTTCTATATAAGTTTCTTCTTCATTTCCAAGTTGTAGAGTTTGCAATTTTGAAGTTTCATCGCCAACAAATTGTGCAGATGAAATTTTATCATCTGACATATTTAGTTCTTCAGAAGTTTCAGCCTTAATTACATTTTCATTGGATTTTGATTTATTTTCAGCCATCTGAGAAGTTGATGGTTTACTTACAGACACCTCATTAATGGTTTCATTAGTAATTAGAGAAGACATTTCTTGTTTATTAGAGTGATCAACTTGAGTTGTCGATGTCTTATTTGAATAATTGCTTGTATCCACTTCTTGCTCTTTTAATAATCGTGAATTAAGGCAAGTAGGCGAGGTAGAGTCAGAATCAATAATATTTTCCTTCGAGTCTAAAGGTTGAGATAAGGGTGAACTACTTTTTGATTCATTTGTTTCCTTTGCATCTGCAGAGGAAGATTCAATTATTTTATCCTGTGATTGTTGATTTTCCCTTTTATCAGTTGTTTTTAAATTAGGTTTTACATTAGCTTCTTGATCATCCGTCAGCCTATTTTGGAAAGATGATTTAGATCCATCTTTGTCTTTCAAATTTGACTTTTGTTCTGAAGAAGATTGCTTTAAAATTTTATCATCTTTTTTATTTATCATTTCATTTAATTGTTTATTACTTTCACTTGTACTAGATCCACTCATATCCTGAGGTGTTAAGATATTTTCACTACTTTCTGAATGCTTCTTGTTTTTTATTTGTTTTAAATCAGTGGAAGCCTGGTTAAGGTTGTCTGAAGAAGGGTCTTGTTCGACTAGATTTAGTTGCTGCCGGCTAAGAGGTTTGATGGCTTCGACTGTTTCATTTGGTGCGTCTTTCGTTACAAAATTGCTGACTTCTTGTTCCTTATCTGAATGTTGTCTGGAATTAGCATGAGTAATCTTATTAGGCTTATCAGATGAACTATCTAGATCAGTTTTTTCATGTTGCTTATTCGGTGACTCTCTTTTCTCTTCTTTATTTTTCTTGACTGTTTCTTTTAAGTTATTGTTATCATTAGAAGTAGAAGGTTGAATAACTATTTTGGATACTTCATCAATGCTTGTAGTGGAATCTATATACGGAATATCATTTTTAGCTTCTTTTTCTTGTTGAATTACATTGTTTCCTTTGGAAGAATTAATTTTTTTCTGAACGTTTGGAATTTCGTTTTTGTCGAACACAATTTTTTTATTATTTCCCTGCTTATTTTCTTCTGTTTCGGTAGATTCTTTAATCAATGGAGTTTTGTCACTTTTTACTGTAGAGAAAACAGGAGGATGTTCAGCTAAATCAGGCGTAGTTCTGATGCCATCATTATTTTCCGAAGTCTGTCTCTCTTTTTCAATTTCTGGAATTAAATTATCTTTTTTAGTGGCAGTTGTATTTTTGGATATTTGATTTTGCTTCTCTTTTTCAGCGATTGTTCTGTCTTCGGATATTTGATTTAAATTCGATTTAGAATCCTTCGATGTTTGTTTGTTAATATTTTTATTAGAAGAATCTTCTTTTTCAACTCTAGGACTGGGGCTTTTTCTTTTTTCCATTGGTGCTTCGATTTTCTTCAGCGACTCATTTTTAGATGCGAGATTTTGACTTTGATTAGAATTAACTTCAAGTCTAGGACTAGGGCTTTTTCTTTTTTCTGCTGGTGCTTCAATATTCATAAACTTTGGGTGATTTTTAAGCGAGGAATTTTGACTTTGAACAGAACTAGCATCAGTAGAACTCAATTCTTCAGTAGATTTCTTAAACAGATTTACCTTTTTTAAATTGGGTTTAGGACTTCTTGAAAGGGGGGTTTTACTTCCAGTAGAATCTTTTAAAGAATCTGCCTCTAGCACAGAACGTATTTCTTTAACGGCGTTATCGGTATCGGCTAGGTTTTTCTGAATTTCCGTTTCTTTAGAGATTGATTCTGTTTTTTCTGCAATTTTCGGTGCAATATTTACATTTGAATGCTTAGGAATCGCACCAGTCTCTTTACCAGGTATTTCTCTACTGCCTGAAGACTCGTCTTTTAATGACTCAAAAGAATTCGGTTTTTCTTCTTTATCCTTCTTATCATCATTCAAAGATTCATGAGCAATTTGTCCTCTGACGATTATAGTCCTTCTCTCAGGTGCAGCACATGGTAACTTTTTCTCACTCTTAGAAGAAGAGCCACTAACTGTATCACGTATAGCCGAAAATGTATTCTTGATTACATTTAACGGGTTATACGACTTCTGCTGCTCTTCTTCTTCAACATCATCTTGAGTATCGGATGTAGGTTCCATTTCTTCATCATAAAATTTAGACGCAGACTTCTTTGGATCTTTACCTTCTTTTCTAAGGGCTGCCAACTTACTTAGGAGTCCATTACTCTTTTTAGCCTGCTTGGTGTCAGGTATCACAAAAAAGGTATCACTACCTGGCGATGGGAGGTTCCTTTCCAAAGTATTCGTTCCAAATGCGTCACAGTAATCACTTCTGTCACTATCAGGGGTCGTTATGTCAGAAGTCAAACAACCGTCATCACGACACGTCTGGAGATTTATGTCCTCCGTTTCCTCTTCATCTTCCTGCTCATCATAGTCATCATCCCACTCTACATCTTCCTCTTCTTCGTCCCAAAGTTCATCACTCTGGGCATCATCTGCATCATTGTAGTCTTTCTGGTATGTTTCAACATGATTCCTGATAGATTCAGGTGACTTTGGTAAGGCGCCGTCTTTGTTTTGAGCACCTTCTCCCGCTCCCCAAATCCTCATTAAAAAAGGCTTCGATGTAGATTTGGTGAGCTTAGCGTATGCCAACTCTACATCACCCTGACTGGAAGTCAAAGCATCAGTGATATCTTTAGAGCTGAATTTTCCACGGGCTTTGAGCTCCAGAAACTGAAATAAAAGCAAAATGTTAATATTTCTTAAATTATTTGACTTAAAAAAGATTAAGTAACAAAAAAATTTTAAATCTTGAAAATTATTCATATTTCTAATTTCCTAATTTCTTTTGTTACATACGCACAAAATACATAACACACAATGAATTTCGATTATTTTGAATTATTTTCTTTGGATTTGCAATTAAAGTTTTCAAACTGATAATTCTGATATAAGTAGAACTAAATTAACTTCTCTATATAAATGGAACTAAATTAAATGTTTTAAAATTCATGTAAATCGACTGTAATAAACTATTGACCATGGTTTTTAACTGTCTGGAATATCTCAAGTATATTTCTCTCACCCCCCGCCCCCCCCCCAAAAGAAAATCTTAGAATAGTAAATTTTTGACGTTAGTTAGATTAAAGACTAAATTAAAAGGCATCGAAATTTTATAAATATGACAATTAGAATAAAATTAGTCAAAAAGAAAACACTCTTTGTAGATTTTTTTAAAGTTTTCTGATATCGTATGGTGCTATATTAGGTGAAAAATACCGCATTTCATAAAATAAAATTTTCAATAAATAAGAAATAAGAGATATGAAACACGAAGACATTGATAAAGGCGATAACTTTTGAATTTCTGATCGGCTATGAACCGATTTAAATCGTATTCTTAATATAGTAATGTTATCCAAATTAAACATGAGTTCCCGAAATTCTTGAATTGATCTGGCATGAAAATGTTTTAGCATTCACCATTTGAAGGTAAATGGATGAATGCGACTGTGTTTTTAAAGAACTCATACTGTCAGTGCACATGCAGAATTAACGTTCAGAGCAGAAGGATATTTTTTGTAGGGCGTAAAGAATTTCTATTTACTCGACCGATAAAACAGAAAAAAAAATACGTGCAAGTTGTAAGTCAGAATTCGTGTGCCTAAAATGGTACCACAACCAACATCATTTTGTAGTGGTTGAAAGAAACATGCGATTTTTTTCAATATTTTTTTATAACTAATCCAAGATTCTTTTATTGCTAAAAATAGCAATAATGGAGAAATTTCAAAAAGAGAGGACACTGGAAATTTTGTTGTTATGTTATTGTTACTTATGCCACTTGTCTATGGACAAGCCCCCCGCTGATACAGCAGAAGATTTAAGCCGAAAGGAGCGTCTCTTGTTTTTGCTGTAGTGCTAACTAGGGCCAAGAGCACGACTTTGGCTACACACTCACCACATTTGCTTGCACAGCGCCTTTTCACAGGGGGACACAGTCACACATCTCACAGAAGAACAACCATGTCTGAAACGGGACTCGAACCCGGGACTCTCAGAACACGAGGAAGACGCGCTACCTCTGTGCTAGAGATGAGCATTTACATGATGCTGGTTTTTCCACTACATAGTCTTTTTAATTATTTTATATTATATATTTATACTAAAATTCTTTTTAACATTTTCCCCTTTAATGTAGAGCATGTATTATATCAGCTTAATTTATTTCAAACAAAGAAAATCGTGCGAAGAAGGGTTGAGGCCTTCACCTTTCTTTGGCGCGTCTCCACGCATTCGGTGACCGATGCCCAGATGTGGCCCTTGTGCAACCTCAGAGCCTCCCTGGCCTCGTTCTCGCTCACGGTGCCGATGTCGTTCTCCTTCTTGTCGTTCGCGTAGCTCGTCGACAGGGCGATGACGTTCTCCACCATGATCTTCCAGTTCTCCTGCAACCACTCGAGGGGGTTCTGCTTCCCGCAGTTGTTCAGGGCCACCTGGATGTCGTCGGCAGTGAAGCCCTGCTGCTCGGCCTCCTGCAAACGAAAGAAAAAGAATTTTTTTTATTGCTGTATGAAATTTAAATTGCAGCTTTCTATTTGCCTGTTTTATACATTTTTGTACTGAAAGTTGTTAAAAAAACATAGGATCAGGACAAAGGACATAGGAAACCATATCGAATAACAATATAGGACATTTTCTTAGGCAAGTGCCATATTTAACAACATAAATTGCATAAACTTGGCTTAAATTACTGACTTCGAGATAAGTGAGCATGTCTCTGGAGAGTTCTATAAGTAACAACAACAACAACCAAAGATAAATTCTTCTCAATATTTTTTTTGAAAATAGTTTATTTTTTAGTCTGTTCCTGAATTAATAATTAGAAAATCATAGGAAACGTTTCCTTTGTTTTTATGTTTTACACAAATAAAAATGACAGAGATATTCAGCACTTGACGAATGAATTTAATTCGCATAATTCAAGCATTCATTCTTCAATTTGAATTCGTATCATTTAAGGATTCTATAATTTGGCCTATAATATCAGCTAAGTAGAGGATCATTCTACCCTTTGAAAATGGATGTAATAGCATCAT
>JAOUZG010053459.1:5283260-5295039 GCA_026289955.1 Argiope argentata | reverse complement strand
GATGACCCTTAATTTCCAGGATAGGTTGTACCGCAGGTGGTGATGACCCTTAATTTCCAGGATAGGTTGTACCGTAGGCGTTGATGACCCTTAGGACTCAGTCACAAACCCCGCCAGTGTTGATGTTGAGGAGGTCTGATTCAGCCGTAGTGATTTAATTTCGTGTGTCGGCATGTTGGGTTGGAGAGTCTGGTATGACTTTATTGAGGAGTCGTGTTTTTGTTTGAAGAATTCTTAGTCTTTAATGATGTAGAGAAAGTAAAGTATATTCAACAAAACAGGTGAAAAAATACATAAAAGAAGTATGAAATCGGAGCCGTTAGAAAATAAAACCATCTACTTAAATGGCTAACCTGATCACCTTTACTATAGCAAGCAAAAATATTGAACATTCACAGCTGAAGCTCATGATTCTTATATCAAGACTTTATAAAGGGTATAATCTGGAATTCCTTTTTTAAGGAATGACAACACGTATCACCAACATACTGTACTATTAATAGATTACTTTGAGAGTGAAGAAATTAGTAAGAGAGTGTTTGTATATAATTAGAATTTAAATTACGTAGAGCATGATTAGATCAAAGTCTTGAATCGTTCATTCTTATAAATTTTTAGAGTTAGAATTATATTTTATTTATTTTTCCACAGGTACTTTTGAATAACACTCGTCAAGGGAAACTGCTGAAAAGTTACATTTTGGTCAAAAGTGACCCAAAAATTATTAATTTATTCTTAGTATTATAAAAAACTTGTAACGTCATTTCCTCTAAGTAAACTTTGTATCATAGTACTTGTATGTTAACTTTCATTTATTTGTTTTCTGGAATAAATAATTATGAATATTTTAGATACCTTAAGATATTTTAAAATAAAGAATTCGAGTACGTTTTACACTTTCAGGAGCAAACTGAAAATCCAAATGAGTTTTTGCAACTGTTAATTTCAATTTTAACTTCAGTATGATAAAATAGAATTGCTTGTTCAAGACATTAAAAACGATTATTATGTAACCTAGAAATTGTAGATGAAATTTTCCATTAAAATTTGAAGTAAATTCCTATAGTATATTTTAAATCATAAATATTAAATATATTAATAGAAGAACTTTGTGATATTACGAAGACGAAATTTTAAAAAAATATATTTTCTTAAAAATATTTATTTGCAATTATCTCTTTTAACTTATATATTTATAATAATAATAAAAATGAATGTCAGTGTTTTTAGTGTTTTAGTGCAGGTACTAATTATGCAAAGAGTGTCCCCCATAATTATCACTAAGAAATGATAGATTGATTAAAATTAAAATATTCTTTTTAAAATTCAGTAACGCAAAAAGAAAGAAAGAAAGAAAACAAGAGCATGCCCAATGGAACACCAAATTTCCTTAATATAGCTTTCGAAAAAATCATCAAGAATGAAAATTTAACGACGCAAAAATAAAAAAAAACATTGGTAAAAATTACGACTATTATTTCTGACTTTTTATAAAGAATAAAAAATGTTACATTTGGAAACATGGAATAATTTTTTATCCTTTCCGTTGAGATTTAAGAATGAAAAGCTGTGCATGAATTAACTATTTTAATTTTTAATTTAAAAAATCTTGTTTGATTTCACAATTTTTACTTATAGTTATTACATTATTGATATGGATATTATTGTAATTCATAAGTTCTTATTCAATATTTCTTCAAAAACCTCTAAAACTCTTAGTTTTCTCAAAATCAGAGATTTTGCACCAGACACTCCCTTAATTTTCTTTATTTCAGGCCCTTTATCTTCCTTCCCTACTCCTGATGTTGTGTTTACGATTCCAGAACATTCACTAGAATCACTAGTTAGTTTCTCCGTTTTCTTGATAATATTTCACTATCATGAATTTCAACATCAGTATCAGGTATAGGTATGCTAATTTCTATTGGGTCTTCAGAATCCTTATAATCCCTTTAATTCAACACATTTTTCCTTTAGTTGTTGTTTTTGTTATTTATTGCACTTGCCTATGGACAACCCCCCCTGCTGATACAGCAGCAGATTTAAGCCGAAAGGAGCGCCTCTTGTTTTTGAAGTAGCGCCAACTAGGGTCAAGAGTACGACTTAGCTCCACACTCACCACATTTGTTTGCACAGCCCCTTTTTACAGGAGGGCAGAGTCACACGTCTCGCAGATAGCACACAGAAGAACAACCATGCCCTAGCCGGGACTCGAATCCGGGACGCCCAGAACAAGAGGAAGACGCGCTACCTCTGTGCCAGAAAGCCGGTTTTTCCTTTAGTAAAAATATATATTGACCAATGTTCATGTTGAATGTTTATACGAATGAAATCCCATTGACTAACAACAATTTGGTCGAGGTTAATATCAAGAAATTCTAATGGTATATAATATGCAATAATCACTAATTACATCAGCAGAAATAATAAAGAAGTGCTGTCATATTCAAGTCTCTAGACAAAGTTTATTTTCATATTCAACCGTAACTTTATTTGCATGATGAGCATAGATCATCATCGTGTTGCATGGCATGAAAATTCAATGAAGATCTGTATTTTAATTGAAAAGAGTTAACATCTGTTGTAATCTAATAATGCTTTCAACTCATAGTTAACATACATTATGAGACTCATTGAATTATGTCTATCTGTCATTGAGTATGTGATTAAGTATAATTAAAAGCACAAAAAACTAGATTAGAAATAATCATTAAGTGGTTCCACTCAATCAAAATCAAAATAAAATTTTGAACAGAATTTATCCGAAGAATCCGAAGAACAGAATTCTTTAAGCAATCAACCAAATATTTTTCACTGTATAAAACTACTCAAAACAGTAAACATTATTTAAAAAGAAACATAAAGACAGTCAACGTAAACGAATTTTAGTATTATTTATTAAAAGTGTTCAAATGAAAAGATATGAAACGATGCTGTAGGTACAAATGAAGACTTTATTCAAAGTATATAGCATAGGTCTGAATTTAACAATACGAATGATTTACGAGCCGACGGATTCTTTGTTCCCAGAATTTCTGTGGCCGTGAAGACCCAGTCCTTCACAACGTCCTTGAGTTCACCGGCCGAGTTGAAGAGCTTCACTTTCAGATGTTTTTTACAGGGGACCAAACAAGCGAAAATCGCAGGGTGAAATGTTTGGGCTGTTAGGTGGACATTCGAGCTTCTCCTTCTGGAACTTGGTCACTTCCTGGAGACGTGAAGGTGCACGTTATCATAGAAGAGATCTACGCTCTTTGTGAGTCGGCCCGGTCTTTTATTCTTGATGAATATACGTAATCTTCGGAGTATCTCATACAGTTAATGATTCTTCTGTGCTTGAAGAATTCAAGAAGTAGCGAACAATGGGCAGCGAATTCTAGACGCTGTGAAGAACTGGATCTTCTCATGATCACAGGAATTCTAGGAACAAGGAATATTTTTATTAATTTTGCTTTGATACCCCCTCTTTATGTTTTTAATGAAGTTGATTTTCATAAAATAACATTTCAGCATTTTCATTCTAATAAATGCTTGCCAATTTTTTTTTCTCTTGTAAACGTTTTAAAATAAAATTACCGTCAGATGATGATTTTGTTATCTAATCAGTAATAAAAAGGAGATTTAATTTATTGAAAATAATATTAAATGTTATACTATCGCTGGTGCTCACAACTGCGAAATTTTTTAAACTCTTTTACAAACTTGAAAAGGAATGAAAAAAAAGGATTTTAAGAATCTATTATTATAAGCACAATAGATTAAGTTAAACAAAAACATATAAATATAGTAATAATCTCTAAGAGGGTTCTGATATCAAGTTCTTAGATGTTATTCGTGTTGAATAAAATGAGAATAAACATCGTTTATCAGTTTTTATTTCCTCATCAGTTGCTGTACAAGAACTTGGAAAGAACCATCATTACTGTAATTATAAAAAGTTGTACTTTTGTTGATGTTATTAAGTGAAAACTTTTATGAGCAGTAATTCACTTTATGCCAAAAGGTGCCTTAGCTCTGAGAATGAAAAAATTTCAACAAGTGACAGAGGTGATGGATCAAGAAACCGGAGCCAAGAAACGTAATTAAAAAAAAAATGATTTAAAAAATGTAGCCTTAATTTTGTTTCTTTTGGTACCTTACTTACTATTTATTTACAAAACTTATCTGAATGAACTATTTTTTTATTGCAATGCGTTCCTTGAGCCATTTTTATAAATGGATTTTATTTTAAAATTACGTTAAATGATTTTAATGTAATTATAATGAATTCGTAACTTGTTACCTAATTTTTTAAAGATTGATAGCTGTTGGATAGAGCACACACACACTCACACTCACTCACTCACTGACTCACTCACACACACACACACACACATACTTAAATACATCTGTGTGTGTGTGGAAACATAATTTTTAAAGCAGAATAACGACCAGAGACCGGGATTAAACTTAGAATTTTTATCTTCGTTCCATTCCGGGATGCACGCGTTTTGACAAGCAGAAGTGACGAATAAATCAACATAGAACAGCAGAGCAGTATAAGGGAAAACTAATCAAAAATTTATATCTGTGATTAAATGTCTTTAAAAGAATGATCTTTTAAAAGATAGTCTTGGCTCAGCAGTTTTTTAGCCCTTCACTTTGGGTGTGAGAACTTTTCGATATCAGATATTTTACAGAGCTTCCATTACATTAATTAAATAAAAAAGATGGAATTGGATCAGGGAATAAGAAAAGAATATAGAACGATGTTTATATTATCTTAATTTAGCAAAATTAGTTAAAAATCTACTTTGTGCCTAATATTCGAGAATTTTATTAGTATTTTCAAGCAATGGAATTTATATCCCAATGTTATCTGCCTGAAACTAATACAAATAATAAGTAGAATTTTTCTAAAGTTAACTTTTCTTTAAATTAATAAAACAGTTATCAATTTATATCCTTTTCTGATCTTTAAAAGATTCTATTGAAGCCTTCGGCACATAAGAAAAATTGAAATTCGTGCAGTCATTTGAAAGCATACTTTGCTGTAGAGTCTCGTGCCGCCATCTATGATCCATAAGTAAAACTAAATTAATTTACCTATTTAATTTTTCCAAAATCTTTCGCAAAAACAAGCTATGATATAAACTTATACAAAAACTAATTGAAGCACCAATATTCTAATTTTTTGTGTGAAAAATGATAAAAAGTAGCAAACAAGTAAAGAACATTTAACTGCTGTTAAATAAGGTAATTTATGTTTCTGAATCTAAATTCATCTATTTTAGATTTTTTTCCTTTTTAGAACCATTTGGACATGTATTTAAAAGTATATGCCATTTAATTAGTAAAACTAACATCGATAACTTACATGTTGTTAAAACAGATAAAATGCTTTGATTTTAAAGTGAATAGAGATATATTCAAAAATCTATTGCCTGAAAAGTGTAATAAAAAAAATAATAGTAATAAAAAACTAGAGGTGCGTTAAAGTAAACTCCTGTAAGCTTTACCGAAGGCGAAGATCGACCCAGATTTTATAACCAATTTCCCAACCAACGTATAGTTTTAGAAAAAAAAATTATTTTAAAAGGGGAAAAATATGGCAAGTCCGCCCAAATTCTCGTTTCAATGATAAAACATAATAAAATGTATTCAAAGCAACTAAACTATTTGCAATTTCTAGAATTTCTTAAAGTAGATCATTTTTTGTGAATAAATTATTTTTCTAGTTCATCCTTATTTAATTAGTTTCCTTCAAGTTACTAAACTTTAGTCTACATACATTAACACAATATCAATGTGAGATAAATAATCATGGCAGATGTGTTCTATTCCTTTCAAATCGGCAACATATATTTTATTGTACAAAGTTGTCGTTGTTATACAATTCTCTTTTTGAATCTTAACCTCTAATAAAATGTAGCTATCAAAAATTTGTTCCAAAAATGGGAAATTAATTTACCTGATTTCATTTATGTTTCGATTTTAAATTTTTAAAAAGTTATAGGGAAATGAAAATTTAAACCTGTGAACTTTTCCACATCTTTGAGCTAGATGTCTCGTTTACAAATTCATATGGAAGCTTCTTACATCGTATTCTAGTTCGGCTAAAAATCAATCCAAATTATTTTAGCAAGTGGTTTTGAAAAGGAATGTATCTAAAAACGAACTAATTGAAATTAAGGAATATATCCAAAAGTGAACTAATTAAAATCAAGAAAAGTATCCAAAAATGAGCTATTAAAATTAAGTTATGTAGACAAAATAAACTAATTGAAATTAAGGAATATATCCAAAAATGAATTAAAAGAAATTGAGGAACGCATATAAAAATATGCTAAATTAAAGAACATACCCAAAAATGGACTATTTAAATTAAGGAACATGCCCAAAAGTGAACAATTGAAATTAAGGAATGTATGCAAATGTAATCTAATTAAAATTGAGAAATATATCGAAAAACAAACTAATTGAAATTTAGGAATGTATCCAAAAACGAACTAATGGAAATCAAGAAATGTTTCCAAAAACGAACTAATTGAAATTAAGGAAAGTATTCAAAAATTAAATAATTGAAATTAAGGAACATATTCAAAAATTAATTAATTGAAATTAAGCAACATATCCCAAAAGGAATGAATTGAAATTAAGGAACGTATTCAAAAATTAATTAATTGAAATTAAGCAACATATCCCAAAATTAATGAATTGAAATTAAGGAACGTATTCAAAAATTAATTAATTGAAATTAAGCAACATATCCAAAAAGGAATGAAGTGAAATTAAGGAATGCATCCATAAATAAACTAATTGAAATTAAGAAATGTATCCAAAAAGGAACTAATTGAAATTAAGGAAAGTATCGAAAAAATTAACAAATTAAAATTAAGGGATGTATCCAAACAGGAATTAATTCAAATTAAGAAATGCATCCAAAAGTGAATTAATTGAAGTTAAAGAATCTATCCAAAAATGAATGGATTAAAATTAAGGAATGTGTCTATTTTTAACTAATTGAATTTAAGGAATGTTTCTATTTTTAACTAATTAAAATTAAGGAATATTTCTGTTTTCAACTAATTGAAATCAAGGAATGTTCCTATTTTTAACTAATAGAAATTCTTATATTTTCTTTCCTTTTAACATTAATTCTAAAGTAGGTTTTTCCCTTCCGTTTTTATATTGTACAATATACACTGTTTAATATTTGCAAGTGCAATAATTTACAGAAGACACATTCCATTAAATTCACATTTTTCAGTTGAGTTTAATAATAAAAGGAAATTTAAACTAGCTGGTTTGGTTTCTCAAAAACTTCTAGCACTCTACTTAAGGTGTCACTTCAGAGAACGAATTGAGGGCCATTGGTGTACATTAGCTACGACATACTATTTCACGAACTCCATTATAGTATGAATTATATGATTATCAAATTTTGGTGCTTAAAAATAATTTTCTGGAAAAGTTATTTCAAGACTAATTCGCTTAAAATATTGAATTAAAAATTTTAGCGAGAACCAATCGTGGCTAACCAAATGGTCGTCAGAGGCAGCTAGTCCACTAATAAAAATATATTTTAAGAAACCATTTCTATTTTGTTTAATCATCATGCATTGTATATCCTGTATATTGTTCAGTTTTCAATTCTTTTAAATGTTAGTTATGGAACTTTACAATTATTAGATCATTTAAGAATATTCCTTACAATCTTATCTAAAAAGGAAACAAAAGCATAAACAGGCAGGGAAGGAATATGATGAATGGGAGCTTAATATCTTTGATTCCTCTTTCCTTCTTGCTCGGAATTTATTACTTCTTTTTCCGTAGGCCGAGGGAAATATCCCCACATTAATCAAAAACAACAAAACGGTCTCAACGTATATATCTTCTAGTTAGGATTGTGCAAGAGGAGGTTAGAGATATAAGTACCTCCTTATTATAAATCATCTTCCGTAATATGTCTATTCTGTTGAGATTTATTCTTTGATGAGACTGTATAATTAGATATTTAGCATATGAAAAAAGCGTATATATATATATTATGTAAGTCATAGATAGAATCTCTGTCCGAAGCTAGATAGACTCTCTACGAAGGCACACGGATAAGCTATATAGCTGAAGGATCGGACCGCCGCAACAGCAACACTAGAGGGAACTGTAGTTGAATACTAATGGCCATCACCGGTCATGGTACAACCCTTCCTGTAGGAAGTACGTCCCATCGTCGATGGGAGGAGTCCAACTCCCACCTATTAATGTACCCTTCAAGGGTGACGAGATCCAACAACATATTGGAAGCATCTTGTACCGATTGAATGTCGCGATACGAACCTGCGATGCTAGGGCCTGTAGCCGAGTAACACGACCATAATACAAAAGCCGACTTCAGTATCGTAGATGGTATCTGGCTTATGAAGGAGCCCTAACGTACTCCCCCACCAGTGAGTCGGCGGAGGGACAAACGATTTTTATAGCGCCAAGCATTATGACATGTTGCTGCTTGCTTGCGTCAAGTGAGTTTGATGACTTTTGCTGAGGGTAGATAGCGCTATGACTGTTTCAGGAGTTGCATTTCCAAGGTTACCAATGTACCGATTGTAGGTTGCGATACGAACCTGAGACGCAAGGGCCTGTAGCCAAGTAACATGACCATAGAACAAAAGTCGACTTCGGTATCGTGGATGTTATCTGGCTTATGAAGCTAGCGCCACAATCTCCTCCTCATTATGAGGTGTTCCCTTTGGGAAAAAAGTCTTAATGTATTAACCAATACAGCAGCTTTTAGAAAGAGTATTTTAAAATTAGCGTAAGATGTGATTTTACCAACATTTGCGTCGTGAAAGTATATGTAGTTCATGGTTAGTAAAAACAGAGCATTACACCACAGAGCAACGTAGTAATCCAAAAATTGATTTAAATAAAATAAAAAAATCTTTAAATTGTTATGTTTTTATTGAATCGTAATGTACACATGATAGATAGGGCAAACAGGATGACACATAGGGCTAAAGGCCTCCACTCCTTTCCTGACACACACGTCGAAATTGGCCATTTTACATAAATGCGGCTGAATTTCGTTGATGTAGCATTGAATTTCTTCCTTTAATTCCTATGTGCTTGTTTGCATAGACCTTTCACTTGAAATAACTCTGAAAAAGAGTCCAATGGTGTTAAATCGCACGATCTAGGAGGCCAATTCTCAAATTTTGGTGGCTAGACCATTATTTTTGTAATATTTTTCTACAATTAAAACACTTTGTTCTATGGCGTGATGCTCCATTTTTAATAAACCTAAACTATCACCTAAATAGGGTTTTTCAAATGGGTTGTCAACACTTAAGTTCATGAATAGTGGCCAGTTCAAATCTTGCATTGGTTTTGAGACACTATTTATTTTTTTAAATATCCATTCAATCGAATGAAATATTATACGGTTGGTTAATTTGAAATCTAAGTTAATAACACAATAGGAAATATTTCTACTGAATTTTTTTTATGGCGTAACAAGTTTTCATACCATATATGGGGAAATATTTTCATTAATTAGTCGCAGAAAGGAATCAGCAATATCTTTCTTTTTTTTTATCTTTTTACATTTATTTTGCTTTTCCATTAAAAACTTAATTTGTTTAACAATTTTCTTTTAATTTTCAAATATAAATCTACAGACAATCTAAACTGTTTCTCTCAATTTCTTTTCTATTTATTTCAAGCAATTTTAGCATTAGTTCAAACCATATATGGAAAAAATTAAATAATGTTTAAAAGATGTGCGGTTTCGTATTCTACCATTATCAAATTTGTCAAATAATTATTCCTGAATTATAAATGTTGAAGAGAAAAATAATTTTTGAAAACTTTAATTCAAAATCACTCGAAAGTGTTAGTTTTCTTTTAATAATTTTGAAGCATTTTATTGCAAAGACACTATATTTACACCATTTTAAAATTAAAAATATAAGCCTTTCAATGTCATCAACACTTTTAATACAGTTATTTCATGGATTTTATACGTATTTAAAAACATCTTTAATATTTTCAATAATACTTTCAATAGTTTTAGTTTGTGTGTTTATGAATAATCGTTTTATACTGACGTTACGCAGCTTTTTTTGAAACCGCTACTATGAAATTAGAAGCCGATTTTTAAAACAAATTTAAAAGGCTCTTTAATTAGTTTCAAAACATTATCAGAATATGAAGTTTTGGAATACAAGTTCAAATATTCCGTCACTTTTTTTGTCATTAAATTTTCAGGAAAATACAATAATTTTTCCAATATCACACAAAAACGATTTATGTAAGTTTTGATTAAAAACAATTTTATCGTTTGCATCCAAATTCCAAACGATTTATTCAAACGTTTTGTCAGAATATTTCCAAACAGTTTATTCAAACTATGAATTAAATCCAAAGACAGTCTTTTAATAGCTTAGAAATGTAATACATCTAGACAAGTCCGACATTTAATTCAGTAAAGAAAATCGAGCAGCTGCTGACAGTGTGCTATATTAGTCATGGATTTTTTTTGTCAGCCTATGCTAATGACGAAACTTAATAACCTTTTTCCGTTTCGGAGTTGTTTCTTTTATTTTAACTGCAACGATATGCCGCAGTTTTCTCTATCATATCTTTTAATTCCACACATATTTAAACTAATCCTTTTAAAAATATTTCTGAATTACAAAAGCCGATTCATTTATTACAAAGTGTAAAAATTAAAAAAAGAGAGAGACAGAGAACGGTTTTAGTTAACAAAATGTCATTCCCAGTGATATGAATAATTAGATTTATTTTATTGGTGTGACAGTTTCATATAGTTTAAAAGTTTATGAATCTTTTTAGCTATGATTTGTGTTTAAGATTTGTTTATAATTTATAAGAACAATGCAAAAGGAATTAAAGGAATTTATTCTTTATTTTTTAATGCTTTTATGAATAGGTGAGATAAATAAAAATTTCACATAAACAACGCTGTAAAGTTGAAACAATGTTCTAAAATAATTTCAGAATGTCAAAATATATGTCTGTATGCGTATAATTTATGACATATGTATAATTTTCTTCATTATATTTGCAAATAATCAATTTCTGACATAAAAAAATAAATGCACTTCTTACCATTTAAGCATTTTCTTGTAATACATGCTCAGAAAAGACTGTTAGTGCGTAATTGAAATTTTTTTAATGATATTGAAAACATGCACAGTTGCATTTTTCCACTTTTGCTTTGTCACTATTATTTTTCATCTCATACTTTTGTAGTTTCCGAGTGATTGTTACAAAAATAAATACACAAAATTATCAATTTTTTTCGCTATCTTAATATTGAAACACTTATGTACTAAATTATTTAATTTGATTATTTTGTCCTTTTTTGACTGTTTTCTTGCTGTAACTTTGCAAAAGTATATTAAAATACAAACATTATCTGGTGAATACAAATGAATATATTTAATTTTTTCACAAGACCAAACTCACAATTGAAAAACTATTGCAAATAAATTGTATATAATAGCTTCATTCAACGTCAATAATGATGTAAATACTAAAAAAATATTTTTAATATGCAGAAAAGACCTTTGGTATTAGGGAAAGATAACCTAAATTGCTAAAATCCTCGGACTTTTCCCTTTTAGGAAATAATATCTTAGAGTCCGCTAATAATTTGAGAAAAGGATTGTTCATCAAATTTGAATTTCTTTAGGTGATTTCTTGTTAAATATGGTTGATTCTGATTGATTTAATTGTAATCCTGAAAACAGTTTTTAACATTTCTAGTAGCCATATA
>JAOUZG010053459.1:5266793-5282860 GCA_026289955.1 Argiope argentata | reverse complement strand
ATATATATACTCCCTTGAGCTGCGAGTCTGATTATCATATATATAAAGGAAAATGGAAATTGCCATGAAATTCACTTTCTATTTTGTCGCTTAATATTGTGACTCTGTCATATTTGTATACATATTTATATTAATTGTAGTTATTTAATAAAAAGTAATTACAAAATTGTTTTGTTAACCTAAGTAGGAATGGATTTAATTTTTTTATATTATTTGTTTATAAATATTATTTGTATATCTGGTGATGCTTTTAATTTCGTTGACATCGTTGTTCTTTTAAGAAATTGCTTTTCTTTAATGCTGGTTTGTAGAATTTACACTCTTTTTTTGTTGATTTTTATTATCTAGATTATTTTTCAACATAAAAATTTATTTTGATAAAAAAATATCGCAATGTTTTTCCTTCACTTATGATAAAAAGATAGAGGAATAAATAATTTAAGATTACAGTTGCTTTATCTTGAGAAAACACTCGCTTCAAAACAAGTAAAAATTTCGAAAAATATATTCGTATGAAAGTTTAAAGATAGAGAATTTTATTTCCATTTATATAGTGAAACATAAAAAGAACATTTAAATTTTTATAATGTTGAGAGCCAATGTAACTTTTTATATATATTTTAATGAATTGTTTAGTTTATATCAGTTCGAGTATTTGAAGGTTCAGTTGAGACTTTTCAAATATAAATATAATGACTTTTAAATACTTGTTATATTAACTAAGACCGTACAGCTTTCTTAATAATCAAATTAGCAATAAATATTTTCAATGTTAAAGAACCAAAAAGAAAGATATGATATAATACTGTTATTATAAGTTAGTTTTTAATTAATTAATAAAAGATTAACGAATTGGTATTTGAAAAAACTATTTTAATATCATGTGTCATTCACTACAAGATTTAAAAAAATTACTTGAATTTGAGTGGATGAATAAACAGTATTTTAGTAACGATTGAAAATTTGAACAACTATATATAGGGAGAGTGTGAGCTAATAGTAGGAATTGAATAATCATTAATTGCTTTTGTATTCTGGAATAATGCTACCAGATGAACTGACAATGAAATCAGTAAACTGTTTGCAATGAAAATGTTTACTCTAAAAATGTTTACTCTAAAATGTAAATAGTTTGAAAGAATTAACATTGAAAATATTGCGCTGACATTTACCATTATTATTGACAAAATAAAAAAAACAACCGATTTAGAAAACAAAATTAAATCAACAAAACCTATCGATATATTTTGGACGAGTTTGTCATTAAATTCTTAAATTATTCATTCAAACACCTTTGTTCGTATAGCAGGAGAAAAGAAGAAAAAAAGGGACGGCAAAGTGAAGATGAATATTATAACCAGGCAACAAACGTAGAAACATTGTGCTAAGCCTAACGAAGTCCCAGTAATGGTAGGATTGCATGTGATTTATAAAAAGTTACTCCTTCTGTTACTTTTAGCGTGCTAAGGTAATCGATGTGAGCTCGTGAAATATTATTTGGAAGTGTATTTCCAGTTTCCAAAAAGGAAAAGCGTGTCACAAAAGCTCATTTTGAAAAACTTGGCAATAGTATAGCAAAGAAGAAATTTTGACTTCTCTCAAAATCAATATAATGGGGTTTTTTTTCTATTATTATTTTTCAGATACAACCGTATACAGAGTATTTACCCTAATTGTGCGCCAACAACTATATTTTAAATTGTTACTGACGGAGAATTGCTTCAATCTGGAAATAATAAGGTAAAGGAGGTAAAGATAGTTAACAAGAAAGCAAATTAAAATGAGTCAAAGAATTATGTTCTGTGTTGCTGGAGTCAAAAAAATTTAATTCTAATTTAATCTTATATACAGAAAAATATACACATTAGTATTTTTGAAAGAAGATGCTTCATTTTTTATCTAACGAAATTTACCTAGATGTAAAACCTGAAATCGCAAATTTAGATTGATTAAATCAGATTAGTTCAATGGATTTCATTGATTCACTAGAGGAAGATTTGAAATTAATAAACAGCTTATTCTCCAAGTGGCCATTGATTGGTCTAAAATAACGATATTCAAAATTTCATATTTCGGTTAGTTTTATAGTTGAAGAATAGATAAATTCTTTTTCTTTAAAACTAGCCGCCCCTGGTGACCAACTTGTTCGCCGGGATTAATAGTCGTTAAAAATTAAATATATTGGGAAACTGTAACTTAATGATTTCTTAAACTAATTTTTTTTTATATATCTAAGCATTCAAGTCATTAAATTTGCTCATGTTATTGATTGGTATAAAATAACGATATTCAAAATTTCATATTTCGGTTAGTTTTATAGGGGAAGAAAAGATAAATTCTTTTTCTTTAAAACTAGCTGCCTCTAGCGACCACCTTGTTCGTCGTGGTTAATGATTGCTGAAAATTAAATATATTGCGCAATTGTAACTTAATGATTTCCTCAACAAAATATTTTTTATTTCTAAGTATTCACGTCATTAAATTTACACATGCCATACTTGGGTTATTTATAAGTAACTGTGATATTTCCATGATTTATTATTTATAACTAATCATTCCTTAGAACAATTCATTAAATAACCAAAATATTTGTCAAACTTTAGTACTTTTGATTGACTTGAAATTTATATCCTATCACTATTTCTGAAATCATTGTTTCAAAAAGGTTTTGAGTACCAGCTTAAATGCAAATATTTATCTTTTTAAGGGCTGGTTTAAATAAAAAAGGATGTATCGTTGATTTTTAATTCGTCCTTGTAAGTGTAAGGTCATGTAATATTACTGACTACTTCTCTTACCGATGAAGATCTAGATATATGCAATATTGAATTCAGGTAAATCGTTCGAAATAACTTCATGTTTATGATTCCCCAAAATTTCAGGTATTAAAATTTGTTATTTCAATTACGTTCATATGCTCTTTTCACTTTGTACCAGATTTTTATAGAGAAGATCAATGCCATAACATCAAATCAGTAATAAAAACTTAAATATCCCGTTATTTACCTAAAAAACCTTACCTTTCCCAAGGGCCGGGATTGAAATAGAATCTTCGAAAATTTATGATCTCTGAGTGCTGCAATAAAAAGTATAGCCTATTAATAAATGAAAACCCATATTCCAAATTTAACAATAAAAAATTATTGCCTAAAAATTAATTATTAACTTGTTATCATATCAGAACATGAGGTTGTTTTTGGGAAGAGGTTTTTGGCGTCAACAAAAGTCAGTAATCGGAAAATAAAAATTTTATTATCTGCACGAGCATCTCGAAAATTCAGCTTTTAATAACGTTGCATTTACGAAAGCTCTGATTTCTAAAAAAATAGTTAATGACTACAACAAATGAAACCTAGAAAAATGTTATTTTGAGCAGGTGATTATATGAAATGAAATAAACTGGAAATGTGATGTTTTTAAACAATAAATACGAGACAAAGAATTTTATAATCGTTTGCAATATCAAAACTATTAATTCAATTCAAGAATTTAAATAAATAAAAATTCAGAATAAAATTATATTACAAAAATGCGAATTAAAACTAAAAAAAATTTTTTTAAGAAAAAGCACCAATCGATAATCTTCTGAGAGCGAGATTAATTATTTAAAAGTAAGAAGTCATGAAAAAACTGAAAGAGGACGTCATTTCATAGAAACGACGAACAAAAAGCAATTGATAATGAGTTGCAGGGAAATATAATAAACTCTTAATTATTTTTGCTATTAATGCGAGACAAAGTTTTTTTGGATCGTTTGGCAACACTTAAGTGACTCCTTCAATGAAACGATTAAAATGAATAAAAATATAATTTAAATTGCAAGAGCACGTGGTGCTTGGGAGTTGTAGAAATGATGTTCAGACATGATACATTGAAATATGCATAGCAAATTTCTTTTTAATCTTTATTTTTATATCAGTGTTTTTTAAAGAAGACAATATTTATAAAGGAAAATTGATATCTAAATCTTCTTATTATACTTAATATATATGAGGATTTCTTTATCAAATATTGCAATTTTCTTTATATTTATTAAAAAACATTGGCTAGACTTAAGATAATTGTATGATCGCCAATTTGGCAGAATTATTTCAGAATGATTTACAGCCAAATAGAGCAGTGGCAATTTTTTATTACGTCGTCAAAAGATATTTGTTACCATATCTGGTATCCAACCAAACTGGAAGACTTTTGGCGAGTTTTTAAACGATTTACACGAATTGAATTGCTGAGAGAGAAACCATGCATTAATCTTATGTCTCTTCCAACACATTTATTGAATAAATTGTTTTCTGTAAATACGACATCCAAACTTCCAAACAATGTTATTAGCTAATTATTTGCAGACTTCATAAGTTTCCATAAAATGAAATACATAAATTGCATGTAATTAATTAATTTAGATGATATGGCCAGAATAAATAAATCGTTAGCAATGTCATAAATGCAAAAGTAAAGTGACCCATTCAACGAAACAATTAAAATGAATGAGAATATAATTTAACTCGCACGAACACGCGGTGCTTGGCCGTTCAAGAAATGATGTTCTGACATGATGCATTGAAATATGCATAGTAGATTTCATTTTACGAATACGGAATTCTATTGTTCTTGTTATTAAGAAAAGGGTTCTCATATTGTGTAGATCACATGATCGCAATACACTTAAATCTACCGCTGTTTATAGGCAAGTACGTGCGATTGTCAACCTGCCCAATCCATCAAAATCTCCAACCTGTCATTTCTTAAGTCATCAGAAAACTCCCCCAAAACTTATCGAAACACGAAAGACTGGAGAAAGTATTCAAACAAATACTACTTTTCTTCCCATTTTTCCGGGAAGTAACAGATTGATCAAGTAAAAATCTTTGCCAAGATAGAAAAATGCGGAGGAAAATGATTACAGCTAAAAGGGATGGTTGTTAAAAAGATATCGATTTCTGGTGGAAAGGAGGTTTCCTACCGAAGCAATTTCTGATTTTCGTGAAAAGGGTGGGGTCAAAGACCCTGAAAATGAAAGGGTGGGTGCGTTGCCGGATTTTGGCAGGTGTCTTCCACGTTCAAAATAAGGGTGTGTCAAATATTGGGAGATATACCTTTTCTTCGCACTAAAGCTTGTTCCGAAGATATAGTTGTTGAACTTGATATGTATCTTTCAATGATCTTTTAGAAAATATGAAGCTGAAATCCGAAATCATTTGTTGATGATATATTTTTTTATATTCTGGTAACAGAATGTTTACAAAGCTAACATACTAAACCATTTAACCATTAATTTATTAAAACGTTTTTAAGTAAAGGTAAAAATTAGATATATTAAATAAGATGAAGTTTCGTTATTTTAAAGCGAATATATACCACATATGGAAATATATCTTGTTTTGATTTATTAGTTCGCTGATAATCTTAAAAAAATGTTTAATGCTGATAAACTCGACTTCTAAATTTAATATATTAAAACAGACAGAGAATACATTCCTTTTTTAAATTTTTATTATCATCCTATGTGGTACTGTTTGTGAATATATAATTTGTAAACGTGTAAAACTGATAATGAAAACTAAACACAGATGCATTGATAAGTGGACAGTGAAAGAAAAATAATAATTGACTAGCTCTTAGTTGCTAAATTGTAATTTAATTTCATGAAAGTTATTGAACTAGTCATTTAAAAATAGTCAAATAAACCAGGCGTTTGTATCCAAGAACTGATTTATTTATTTACTGTCGAACTTAAATTTTTTTAATTGAAATAGAACATTTATTCTTTTATTGGCAACGATTCAGTTTACATTTCAATTCATGCTCATACAAAAAAAATATCTTTGTATTATTACTTAAACTATCAAACTCCAATTTCATGTTCTTTTTTCATATTTTATCCGGAAATAAATTGCTATTAATAGATTATATTAAATTAAAATGCGTTCGTGATGCTAGAAAATTTAGTTTTATTTACAGACATCAGGCTAATCCTATTTATTAATAAATTTCTAAATCTGTCTTCGTTTCCCTTTTATAAACGAATAGTTATACTTAAATTAACTAAATATTGTGGAACGCCCTTAATCTTCATAGTCCATCTCTGATTCTTATTTATAATGTTAAACATTCATCAAGTGAAATTATTTTTTTCCTTAGGAATTCTGTTAAATGGAAGAAAGGGCTCCGAAAAAGAACATTCAAACAAGCTGATAATAATGTAATTTATTATTTGTAATAACTGTTTTTCAAAAAGAAAATTTTCTAAAGACATTTGGTTACGGTTCAAAATTTGATAAAAAGGCAAAAGAATTTTGTTGTTGTTGTTACTAATGGCATTTGTCATGGGCAAGAGCGCTGACGGCATTCAGCAATTTTAAGCCAAATGAGCATCTCTTGCTTTTGGAATAGTGCCAACTAGACCAAGAGTACAACTTAGCCACACACTCGCGCAAGGATGTCCAGATCACGCGGAAGACTCACTACCTCTGTGCGAAGACACCGGCGTTTTGGAATTATCTTAAAGGATTGTGTAACACGAATACTTCTTGTTTTATCAGAGGGAAGCTTCACAATATGCGACGCACTAATATCTCATCTTATCAGAATCTCCTTGTTTCCCAGAAAAGTTGCCCTCATCTTATCCACTATTTCTTTCTTTCCTTTATATATCTTTTAAGCAGCCTTATGCTATGCCACAGAAGAAACTTCTGTAAGCTCTGTAGTTATTTTTTTCCACAAGCTCATCAGTGTCGTTGCTATCTACCTTTATTTCCATAATATTGGCCAGAAATAAAATCTTGTTGATCAACGCCTGTAAGAGCTTGTTAAAATCCTTCGAATTCAACAACGGTATCCATCCAAGACGTTTTCCCTGCGGATATAAGAGCTTTTTTACAAACAAACGCCCAACACTAAGTCCAACATCATGCCTATCCAGAATGTGACATCACTGTATTTTCTGTCGCCATTCTCCGAAACATTGCTCGTAAATGAGTCGTATTTGAAATATATAAGATTCACTATCCAATTTATTATTTTGCATCGTGCGCTATGGAGGCACGATATATTTCTTTAATATCAACGTTATGTGGATATATCGTTTTTTAACCTAAAATAATTGATCGATGATTATCTTATCAGATCAATCAAATTTTGGTGCAACTGTAGTTTAACCTCCTGTTTGGCGCGCTTTTCAAAAATTGCTAATTCACCAACCATGAAAATGTGCCATGTTTTATGGAGCTCTTCAAAAAGAAAGATAACCTAGGGTTGCCGTAATAAAAATAATTGGGGTTTCCAGCAATGTCAGTTTATTGCTAGCTTGGCAGAAAAGAAGGTTAAACTACACATCAACTATTAATGCTTACCTCTACTATGGTTGCAAATAAATACGTGTGTATCTGTGATTATGTATTGACTGCCTATATATCATGCAATTTGACCTTGAACTTCCACTATGCGTCACGTTACAACGCTACGACAAGTAAGAAAATACATCTTGGAACAATTGTTTTGAAATTCTAAAATATTAATTAATTAGAAATTAAGGGAAACTTTCGAATTTTTTGCCCATAAAACCTTGGAAATTCTGCAGCAAAAAAATTTTTTTTTACATCTTCTTAAAGATTACTTTACAAAGGATAAAAATTTTCTCGTATAATTTTGTTTCTATTTTTAGTAAATTTGTACAAAATACTTTAAGCTTATTTTACAACAATATACTTCATTGTTGATAGAAATATCAACTCCTTTTCATAGCAGCTACTAATATTACATTCGTTGTTGATGATCAAAATAGGATTGAGTACCGGCGTACTGGCACAGAGTTAGAGCGCATTCTTCGTGATTTCGGGTTCGAGTCCCGATTAGGGCATGGTTGTTCTTCTGTGTACTATCTGTGAGGCGTGTGAATGTCCCCCCCCTGGGAAAAGGGGGCTTTGCGAGCGAATGTGTGTTTGTGTGTCTTCCTCATATGAGCAAGAAGTCAGATTTCTAACCTCAGGTGCTGAGTGGTCCATACCCTCAAAAATTACTGCACCCCCAACATTCTTTAGTAAAGAGGACACGTCATCATTTACATATTTGGTTTATTATGTTCAGTAAAGTTATTATTCGGACAGTATGCCCATACAAAAATTTGAAACTTTGTTGCACTTACAATTCAGGTTTAGCCTAAAAATAAAAAAAATAAGAAAAAGTTGAAAAACACAGAAAATTTACTTCTTTTTTCTCTATTCTGAGTTATAATCAAGTATATAAAAACCTGGTTGAAATATTATAGGAACACATGGTACAAAGAAAAGAATGGCATAAAGCTTATGAAAGCTTAATCCTTAAAAATGTTTTGCCGAATGAGTCCTTAAAACAAAGCACAAAAAGTTTGACATTTATAGCAATTATTTATCCCTATAAACTAACTGGTAGTCAAAGGCGGCAAGTTTTTGAATATAAAATACCTTTAAGTCATTTTATGGCACATGCTTCAAATCTTTAGCCGAATACATTATCATATAAAATAATAGAAATCAAATTTTCAAGAATGACGGAAGTTTGATTGGTGTTTATTGAAATTTACTGATAGATGATCAAATATTGAAGAAACTAGATAATGAAAATATCATCAAATATTGAAAAATACAAATAAGTTACATACACAGTTAGTTGCATACACAGCGTGTCTTAATGCTGTCAGTAAATATTTTCTCTAAAAAGGAAACCGAGATTAATTTAAATCTCATTAAAAGCTCATTGAACAAATTAATTGAAATTTGATTTTTAAATTTTGCCGGAATTATTTGAGTTTCAGTAAAGATAAAAAAAAGTAACCCGCATGAAACTTTAAATATATCAAGCAGGTGAAATTGCTGTGAACTTCTCACTTTTTTTGACTTAGTCACTTTTAGATGTATATTGAATAGCTGTAAACTTTACAAATAAATTTTATGACAAGTAATATCAAAAAAACTGTAATTAAATGTTATAAATAAAGTACTTTCAAAATTCTAAGCAATAAAGAAAAAAAATAGTTCTTTAGATTTCTCAGTTTCCATGGTAATTTAGAAGACAATTATAGTTCAAGCTTCGGAAAAAAAATCTATCAGACAGATTATCTAACTAACTCAGCACAACTGACATTTCTCGGTATGAACTAAAATAAACTTTGAAACTATTTTCCACTCAGGATATCACTTTTATTTGAAAATTAAAGGTCTCTTTTATTCTTTTTCACGGCCAATTCTTGGCTTGATTTCGAAATGTAAAGTCGTTTGGAGCTTCCGGCAATGAAAGTTCGACGTGACGTCATCGGTCTGCTTCCTCGGTCCATACCGGATGTCATGCAGAAATAATGCTTTGCGATATTGATTGTTCGGCTCCATTTTTGCTGACAGAGAACAGAATGGAAGTTTTGCTGCAATTTTCAAACTTCTGTTTTATTATTACTATTTCTTTTTTGCTGTTGGCAACATGTAGTAGATTAAGTTTATGTTGAATTGCTTACGTTGAGAGAAATGAGTGAGAATTTAAAAGATCAATTAAAATTTAGAAATAAAGGGAAGAATATGTATATATTATTGATTTTTTTTCGCATTGATGCCATTTGGCATTACCGAAATAAATTGCTTTTGTATGCATATTTCCTTTTAATTTGGAAAGGCGATGATTTTATGAATCCTTGAAGTTAGAATTATCTGGATAGATAAGAATAAAGAAGGAATGATATTAATTAATAGTATAAAATGAATAGAATAGACAGTTTTAAATGTTAAATAAGTCTAACATTTTTTTTCTATTAAATGATATTTTGAATTAGTTAAGGTTAAAAATAAATTAAAAATGATAAATCTTTAAGTACAAAATATATACATTTTTCTCTGAAAGAGAATATAGTATAAAATTATTTCCCAAAATATCATTTTTATGATGCCTGCTCGCTTTTAATTTGAAATTTCGACTGCTTTATGATCTGAACAGAGATGAATAAATAACGAATAAATTTGATTAATTGATTAAAATGAACTAAATAGAAGATTTTAAATATTGTATAAATCATTTTTTATTTTCAATACTTTTTTTACTAAATGATAATTTTAACTAGAAAAAGTTTAAAATAAATTAGTAATAATTAATATAATAGTAAATTCCAAAAAATCTTTAAGCAAAAATATTAAAAAAATTTCGAAGACGTATATTCTTATAAAACCATTTCCAAAAATTATGCAATACCTGAATATTAACATCATTACTGAAATTCTTGAGTGTGAGGGCCAATTATACAGAATATTAAAATGTCTGAATCAAGGATTTCTGAACTACAGCAGCATTGCTTTTCTATTGTTTTAAATATTTACGTATCAATTTAAGGTGTTTTCTCTTAATGGAGGTAGAATTTGAAAATCAATTATTCATACAGAAGAATTCTTAAAGACCTAATTTAAGAAATCCAAAAACCACTTTGGAATTTAAAAACCCCAGCACAGCTTTATATTATTCAGAATATTAAAAAGATATATTCATATAAACATATTTTAGTAGTTTCCTGACGAAATAGAAAAAACTTTAGAAATTTTAAAACTTTGATTTATTTCATCATTTTATTTACAAGAAGAGATGATGAAATAGACGTCCGTTTACATAGTGATAAAATTGTAAAAGAGTCCAAAATTTTTCCCTTTAGTGGTTTCATAGAGATTTTGATAGAAATTTCCTTAACACGTATCGATTTAAGCAAGGAAATTTAAGATATTTCTGTAAAAATGTGGTAATAAGGTTTTTTATCCCCTTACTTAGAGCACGCCAAAATTCTGAAGTGAAAAATATAATAGAGCGTTCGTGTAATTAAGTAAATAAAAAGTAGAAATTCGATCAGAAAGTAAGATAATGCAGTTAAAATGATCTAGATTAAATGATCTAGATTACATACACACATATTTGAATATTCTCATATTTTCATGCAATTTCATTAATAAAATGAAACATACATAATTTTATTATTTAATTAATGTTAATTTATTTCCCATTAGGGTCAAGACATTAACAAAATAGATGTATCAGCATTAATAAAATATGTAATTTCTATTTGCATTTTTTAATGTCAAAAAGGAGGGGTTGTGATATCTGGATTTTTTTTCTTTTGAACTTTCTGAGGAAACTTTAGCTTGATCAGCAAGTCATTTTGTTGAAGTATTTACTTAACCAAACTCGCTTTATGCACAATTTTCAAAAGTTGGAGATGGAAAGCTGTTTAAAAAAAGGATAAAGATTTAGGAAATGCAAATTATTCAGGTAAGCACGTCATTTATTTAACAAACTATCCTTCTAACCCCTTATCCTTTTTTTAGAGAAATTTATTCTCGAGAAAGATATTTATTTAATCCCCATTTGATCGGATGAATTTTTATATTATAAATGCTAGATTTCTGTGATAGAATCTAGTTTATAAGTTTTTCTCAGAATTTTATTTTTATTATAATACAATATGTCGTGATTTTAATAAATGTTCGTATCATAAGCAAGAGATGTAATTTCAAAATATACATATTTAAGATAAAATAATTTAAAAGTTATAAAATGTTTATAATATTAAATGAAGCAACTCAACTTGTATTGAAATGATTTTTGTAGTAGAAAAGAAAATTTATCTTTTATGTAAATGGCAACGTTGTGAATAAACAAACAAAATGGATGTCAAGTCGTGTATGGTTGTGAATTATTATAACTAACATGTTTTATTATAATTTGGACAAAACGCAATATAAAAATATAATTTCTGCAAGATATTCCTGGAATTCAGTTAAAAAAGAGTAAAAAAGTCCTCAAAAAAGTTAATAGTGTTTATGACTTTCGGATAGTAACTAAATTTTAAAAGAATAATATTAAATTCTTTAGTTAAAACATTTGAAAGCTCCAGAATGAGTAAGATACTTAAACAATACGATTTAAACTCGTTAGAGAAGCCATATACGTTTTCCTTTATTAAGTCGTACACAGGAAATCACTCTAAGGCTTATCCGGTTTAAATGATTTTTAGTAAACAAATCATGGCCTTGTTCTTTTCTTTCTTGATTTCCTAATACAAATTCAATTATTTCTTTATAACATTTCGTGGTAATACTGCAAGTTGTCAGTTAAAATCTACAACTGCATTTTTTCTTAATTTATTATATATAGCGAAGAAATAGTTTTTAATGCTAATTAATATAATTAAATTAATTAAATATTATTGTAATCATTGCTGGTATTTTTTTAAGTTCTTTCATTTACATTTTGACATTATAATAATACATTTTTCATTGACCTTATAATATTTTATTTCGTATGAACTAATCTCATTGCAGAAAATATTATTGTTTTTTATATTATATAAGCTGTTGTAGATGAAAACACTTTGTGTTGTTAAAAATGATTTAGTGTTTTATATGGCATCGCAAACGATTAATCAATTCTTTCTGTTGTTAAAAATGATTTATTTTTTATATGACATTTCAAACGATTTATTTATTCTTGCTATATCATTTTAATTAATTAATTACAAGTAGTCTTTTTATTGATTTTATTTTACGAGAATTTATGAACCGTGGAATTAATTAACTATTGACCCAGATAAATTTTTTGGTAAAATACTCTCATCTACTTGAATTTAAAATTTCCTTTGCTTGATCATTTAATATTTTATTTTGTATTGACTGATTTCATTGCTGAAAATGTTATTAAGTTATTATATTTCATAAGCTATTGTAGACGATTTATTAAATTTTTAGTGTAGTTAAAAATGATTTATTAGAATTATGTAACACTGCAAACGATTTGTTTATTCTCACTTTATCATATTAATTAATTAAGAGCAGTCCATTTATTGATTTCAATTTACACAAATTTGCAAACTTTGTCATTAATTAACTAATGACATAGTTGAAATTTCGGTAAAATACTGTCATCTATTTGAATTGAAAATTAAACCTGCTTGATCATTTAATATTTTATTTCGTATTAACTAATTTCATTGCAGAAAATGTTAGTTTATTAATATATTTTAGAAGCTATTGTAGGCGATTTATTGATTCTTTGTATTGCTAAAAATGATTTATTTGCATTTTGTGACATTGCAAAAGATTTATTTATACTCGGGATGTCATATAAATTAATTAATTACATGCAGTAGATGTATTTCATTTTATAGAAACTTATGTCTGTCAATAATTAGCTAATGACGTTGTTGGGAATTTTGGTAAAATGCTGTCGAATTTACAGAATTTTTTTTTCAATGAATGTGTTGGGAGAGACTTAAGATTAATGCACGGTTTCTCTCTCAGCAATCAAATTCATGCCAATCGTTTAAAAACTCGCCAAAAGTCTTCCATCTTCGTTGGATACCAGATATGGCAGCAAAGATCTTTTAACGATGCAATAAAAAATTGCCACTGCTCTATTTGGTAGTAAATTATTCCAAAATGATTCAGCCGACGTGGCGATTATACAAATATTTTGTCTGGTCAATATTTTATAGTAAATATAAAGAAAATTGTGATATTTGATAAATGAATCGCTGTATATATTAAGCATAGTAAAAAGATTAAGAATTTAAATTTTCTTTATAAATATTGTCTTTTTTTTTTAAAAAAAAGACAGAAATAAAAATAAAGATTAAAATAAAAATTTGCTATGCATATTTCAATGTATCATGTCAGAACATGATTTCTTGAACGGCCAAGCACCACGTGCTCATACAAGTTAAATTATATATTTTTTCTTTTTAATCGTTTCATTGAATGAGTCACTTCAGTATCGCAAACGATAAAAAAACCTTGTCTCGCATTGATTGTTTAAAAAAATATCCCATTTCCTATTTATTTCATTTCCTATAATCGCGTGCTCAAAATGACATTTTAATAGGTTTTATTTATTGAATTCATTAATTTACTTTTTTCAATCAGGGCTTTCATAAATGCAATGACAATGAGTTATTAAAAGCTGATTTTTTGAGTTGCTCGTGTAGATAAATAAAATTTCAATTTTTCACATACGGATTTTTGCAGACGCCACAAACCTCATTCCCAAATTAACATCATGTTCAGACACGATAATAATTATACAGAGTAGGTAAACACAATATATGATTTGAGAGGATTAATGCTAATATTATGCAATGTCGGACGCTGCAAATATTTTGATAACGTGTCAGCGGTAAAATGATCAATATTTATCTTTCAGAAGATAAATCCATATCAAATTTATCGACTGGGATCTAATTGTTATTCTCGACAGCATTAAGCTAATTATTAATGATTTTGTATCAGATTTAATTTTGAGGTTTGATAATATCTGTCACGATACTGATAAAATGTATCAGAAAAAGCGCGAACTTTCCCTTTCGGTAGAAGTTCACGTCCTCGTATCTGATAAAACTCTCGTAAAGACAATTACTTTTAGACATTGTAACTCGTTTGGAATTCATGGCATATCATTTTTCAGCTTATCAGTTCAATCAATATTATTTATTCTTGTATTAATAATTAGTTAAAAATATTTTTATTTCTTAAGGCGACCAGGGACCTTTAAAATTACATTTTACAATTTTCAACTTAACAATTTGAATTTTTTCAGGGATTAAGAGTAACACTATGTGAAATGACACACAACATTTTAAAGCATTATATTAACCTATTTATGAGTTAGGGGGATTAATATAATATAATATTAGGGATAAATAACTGTTTTTGAAAAATGTTTCAGGTTCTCCAAATTTGTTCGAAAGCACTCCAATTTTTATTATTTCTTACTCTAACCCTTTTGAAACAAAAGTTGGGATTAATCTTGAAGTTTGGGTGCAAAATATCAAAACTAACCAATGTAATAACTCAAAAATACTGTCTTTTTAAAAAACGTTTAAGTATTTTTGAGTTATTACATTGTTTAATTTTGATTTTTTTGCCATCAAATTTCAAGATTAATCCCAACTTTTATTTCAAAAGGGTTAGAGTTAGTAATAATAAAAATTGGAGTCCTTTAGAACAAATTTAGAGCACCTGGAACATTTTTCATTAACATTGTTTATCAATAATCATATATTATATTAATCCCCCTAACTCATAAATAAATTAATATAGTAAATTTTGTCTGTCATCTCCCATATTGTAACTCTTAATGCCTGAAAAATTTCAAATTGCTAAGGCTAAAATTGCAAAATCTTATTTCAAAGGTGTTCTAGTCGCCTTAATACAGAAAAAACCCCCATCTAAATTAATAAAATTAACTAAATTCACTGAAGGAATATAACCATTCAATTTATACTATGATGTTATGTCCTGTTCTATTCTATAAATGCATTATAAATTATAAAGTTTGGTTGATTTTCTGTTTTTGAAATTTATCACGAACTTTTACACATAACATTACACTGAAAAAATATATATGAAATTCCTAGAAAAATAACTTCATTAATTTTAACTCTTTTAGTACTCTTCCACCCCAAAAGCCAGTTCAATAAAGTAGGCAATCACACCAAATGCCAATTTAACTCTTCAGTAATTCCGTTTCTTTTCAGAATTACGCATTGAATTATCAAGAAATATGTTTTGTTTGTTAGAGTGGATAGCCATAAAGGAAAAAAAACCGAAACTGCTTTTTTTGCACAAATTCTACTAATACCCGTTATTTATATATTGCCCCGCATTATATACCAATCTCTTGAAAATAAATTTGATATACAATTTTTGTTGTGGTTTTTCTTTATGGTGGGGAATTACTTTCCTTTAAAAAGGAATTCAAATAACACAGTAATATAAAGGCTCCAAATCCAAAGAAATCAAAGATTTTATATATAAATTTTATATTTAAAACTTTTAAAATATATCCTTGCAGTTTTATAAAAATATTCTTAAAATGTCTCCTTTATTTGTAATAGAAAACAATTAATATAAATCTAAATATTTTTAAAACCAAAATTTCGAATTCCAATAAATAAAACTACAAAGTTTAATGCTTTAAGAAGTCAAGGGAAGTAATTAAATTTAGCATAAAATTATTTCTTTAATTGTATTACCTGAAAAATTTATTCATATTGGAAAAATTAGTTTTCATATCGA
>JAOUZG010053459.1:5214162-5239362 GCA_026289955.1 Argiope argentata | reverse complement strand
TCGAGCTGAAGGGTCCCTTTTGCTCGATCGGTATGATACTCGGCTACGGGCCCAAACGTCGCAGGTTCGTACCGCGACCTTCACTAGCCACACGTTAAAGTTACGGATAAGTAAGTGTTAAAGAACACTATATCTGCTCATTCAAAAGGTGATTAATGTATTATTTATACCATTAACCACTATACCTCCCAAGCCAATGTCCTGTATTGAAGCTCTGAAAGACTCATAACCTTAACCGTAATTTACGAACGAGAGAGATATCATGCGAGGAAAGCTGTTTTGATACCTTTTTCTTCTAGATAGCTGTAAAATAAATAAACATAATACAACATTTGGAATACAAGAATAATACAATAAAACATCACGATAAGCATTTATCAGATTAGACTTATACAAAATAAAACAGACGTGTTAGAAAAAAAGTAAAGACGTATTTAAAAACCGAAGATAATACAGAAATTAAAAAAATGATGGTTTTTATCCTTGATTTAAAATTAATCAAAATAAAGTTATAGATGATCTTTTGAACTTTATGTAGATAGAAAATAACATGACAAGATCAAAAAGTAATAATTTTTAATTTTGACTTCGAATTTATCCAAAACAAGTTATAGATGATATTTTAACTTTTTGTATACAGAAAAGTACATGTCAAAATTAAAGTTTTATAATTTTTAATTTTGATAACGAATTAATCAAAATTAAATTATATATGATATTTGAACTTTATGTTAATAGAAATGACATGACAGAATTAAAAATTAATCTCTCTCAATATATATAGATGATATTTTGAACTTTATGTAGATAGAAAATAACATAAGATTAAAATCTAATAATTTTTAATTTTGATTTCGAACTTATCACAAACAAGTTATAGATGATATTTTAACTTTATGCAGACAGAAACATGACAAAATTGAAATTTAATAATTTTAAATTTTGGCCTGGAATTAATCAGAATTAAATTTTAGATGATATTTGAACTTTATGTTAATAGAAAAGACATGACAGAACTAAAAATTAACACACACACACACACACACACACACACACACACACACACACACACATTTACACTTCGAATTAATCAAAATAAAGTTATACATGATATTTTAACTGCATGTTAATAGAAAATTATATGGGGGGGGGGGATTATATGGGGGGAAAATTATATGGGGGGGTTAATAGAAAATTATCCTTGGGGGGAGGGATATGAGAAATATGAATTTAATTATAAAAAGTTCGAATTCATTGCATTTTATAGTGTGTATATATTTCTTTAGCGCCAAAGCCATTAGTGTACTAGACACTAAATATTCAAGGTAGGCTGTAGAGGATGTACCATTGCTATGACTAATGGATTCAACCTTTGAGTAAAGAACGTGTTTGTGTTCTTGATCCGTGCCATCACGACCTGAATGATGTCACCAATTCTAAAAATAGGGCAAAACTCTTCATTATTCGAATTCGAATCGTTTAACCTCTTTAGTCCTTTAGCACGTTTCCCTCGTATAATTTAATGTGATAGGATACGTGTTTAAACGGTGGCTTTATTACAAATAGTTTTGTTATCTGAGCAGCTCAAAGCAGAACAATATGGATATACTTTATTTACGGTATACTTTAAATTAATTAACATTTATATGATATTTTTATCCTTGTTTAGTGCAGTTAGAAGTTTTGTATCATTTTATCGTTTTATTTGCAAAAAATTTGCAGACTATTTATGTAAAAAGATACTTCTAATAAAATGTGTTTTTCTTATTATGTTTTATTTGTTAAAAATAATTTTTTTATTATAATTCTCAAAATTTATTTCCACAAATATTTTTTTAATTTTTTTTATTTGTGCCTTTAATTTATAAAAAATTAAAACTACATAAAAAATTATTACTAGTAATATTTTCCTTTGATAAAGAATTCGTTTGTGGATATTTTCTTTATTTAAATTTATATAATCCATTTATGTAGTATTGTAACAATATTAAATTTCATCTGTTAATATTAAAGATACACCAGTTCTGTATTTCGATTTATCTTACCTTCTACAATATCCTCGGTATTTTCATGAAATCCTTGGTAATTCTCAATATTTTAACCATATTCTCAGCGAGTTTATTTTTTCTAACTTTTAAATAAAATGTTGTACATTTGCTTGCATGAGCACAATAACTGCATATAAATTAATTTAAAAATACAATAAGAACATAATTCTAAATAAAAATAATTTAATTCGATGCATTAATTGATTGATTAAAATTTTTTGATTAATTTTCAGCTCCTTCCTCTGTGTTGAAACTGTAATCATTTAATAATTTATTATGGCATTTAAAATAAAAGCTAAACTGGTAGCATTTAACATTTTTTTCATGGAATCCTATGTTGTGCACATTTATAATAAAATGTTATAAGAAATGCAGAGAAAAATATGCTTTACCGAAAGGAACAAAATAATACATATATTTTTAATGATTGATCTGCATGTTTACAAAAAATAATCAAAGAAAGAGTAGTTTTTTTCATTTACTCTTCATTAAAACAATTTCACATTGATATCAATTGGAATTTCACTGATATAAATGTTTTACACGTCGCAAATCATGTGATTAATTATTTGCACACAAAGCGTTTTGTATCAAATGTTAAGATTTTCACCAAATGAGCTGAAAATTATAAATATCAACTATTTTTACAAACAAACAACACTTCTTTGGACCTGACTTCCAAAAATAAATTTCCACATATTGACATGATCCGAAAAAAAAAGAAGAAAATATCAGATTTATATTTATTTATTGGAAATCATTCCAAATTTCTAATTCTTTTTTCTATTAATTACTCAGCACCTGTAAATAAGGACATCTGTTTCACAAATCGGATAATATTCATATTTTTTTTATAAACTTTCATGTTTCTTTTATCTATATTAATAAAAATGCAACTCGAAATGCGTTGCTAAGCGCAAAACTGGAGAAAAGCTTGATCGATTCGGCTAATTTTTTAAAAATATTTTCGTTAAGACACGAGGATGGTTCTTATGGCGAGAAAAAATTTAAAAAACTGAATGGAAAATGGTTAAAACGACACTTTTCTTACTTTCCCGCCAAAAATCTGCATTTCCTACCCCCACACCGAGTAAGATAGCAGGAAGTAATAAATTATGATTTGTTTAGAAAGAAATGCGCGATGTCAGTTGGTTTTCATTCATAGATGACGGGATGTTTAAAAAAGAAAGAAAATAGTTGCTTTTATTATTAGTCTATATGAATATTTAATCTATGCCTGCTCGAAATAAAGTCTGGGCAGGAAGAAAAAAAATAACAAAGCAAAAAAAAAAGGTTTGTAAAAAGAAAAGTAGTGAAGAAAAAAAAGGAGAGAAAAAGAAAAGAAAAGAAAAGAAGGGTGTGTGTGTGTGTCAACATTATTTCCTTTGTGCGCGGCATTTTCCAAGCTGTTTTTAAACATTCTCATCTCTTGAAAACCAATTGTGTCTTTATTTGTTAATAATCTCCTTATTCTATAAAAACGTAGAATTTTAGACCTTTCCCTCCACCATTTAAGTAAAATATCAATACCGGGACAATCATTGCTCGGATAGAAACAGAAAAATGAGTAGTACATTGAACAGAACATCTGAAGAAAATAATACTATAAATGAATTATATGATTATCAAAATTTGTTTGGTTTAAAAATATTTTGGTGAAAAACCTGTTATGAGACACAGCTACATAAAATATTATATGAAAATATTAGCGAGCATTAATACTGGCGAACCGACTGGTCGCCAAAAGCAGCTAGTAAATAAAAAAATTATTTTAAAACATTCTTTTTCTGCTACTCGAATATATTGCATAACTTTTGAGGCTTTAGGACGTTGAAAACTGAATGAGCTTGTGAACAGAACTGCTTTTCACAGGCTTTATTGACGACCTTCAAAATATTAAAGTTCCTTTTTTCATTCAATCTTTATGAATAATGATCTTCTTTCTAGCGGCCATTGTGTGTGTGTTTTTTCCTTCCTGATGTGCATTTTTAATCCGGTTTGTTCTAGATTTTCAATAGTTTTTAAACAGAATGTCATTGAAAATCTCTTTCATATTGAAAATCAAATCGTTTGCTATCCGAAAAACTTTGTCTCGTATTTATTGTTTAAAAAAATATCACATTTCCTATTTATTTCATTTCATGTAATCGCGTGCTCAAAATGACATTTTTTTAAGATTTTATTGGCTGTAGTCATTAACTAATTTTTTTTAAAATCAGAGATTTTGTGAATGCAATGGCAACACGTTATTAAAAGCTGATTATTTAAGATGCTCGTGCAGATTTAAAAAAATTAATTTTTTTTGCCTACGGATTTTTGTTCACTCCAAAAATCTCATCCCAAAAACAACTCATGTTCTGACATAATAAAAACAAGGAAATCTAGAGATAAAAGTCATTCTGTTTTCCAATTTTGCAGTTCCTCGACAATTTCTATTTGCATCGCAAAAAATGCTTTCTTAAAATACATAAAAGCTATCGATTCAAAATTTATTTTCCTCATACTTTTAAACTGAATAGTTTTCTTTCTGCTTTTTTGTACTATATTTTTTTCCTCCTTCAAATCAAATGAACCTTAAAAATTCCGATTTTCGATACCTATTTTGATAAGCATACCTCCATGCTTAATTGTGTCAAGTTTTCAAGTATTCGCCGACCCCGTTCTTCCCTTTCTAACATTATTTCTAACGTCAATCTTAATCCTGTTTAATCGATGACGTAATGTTGAAAAGTAACGCTCACTCTCCAATCTTGACCTTGATACCTCCACAAAACCCTCTCTGCAAAAATCGTCTGTCGTTCCTCCGATCAGTTCTTTCCTTCCCCCTTCGGCGTTATTCTTTCCTGCAACTGGTTCCCGCCAACATGAAGCGAAAAATCGTGTTTATAGAACAGGTGAAAAAAGAATCGTCTGCTGTGACTTTCGCATACGGTATTCAAATCGAGTGAACAAAACGCGTCGCGCGAACAGAACAGCACACCGTGTGTAGATGTGATTAATTTTTAGAAGTTTTTATTTTTTATTTTTCCGTGTTTCTTTAGCTGTTTGAAGGATTATTTTGCTGAAGTTTTCCTCTGAAAAGAATTTAGCATAATGAGATACGGAAAATTCTAAAAAGGTGCGTGCTTTTTTCTAGGATTTAAATATCTGTTTGTATAATCCTATTGCTTTTAAAAATTCGAATATACATTTTCTTAAAAAATGGTTTTTATTTTCATATTATATGATGTTTTTAAGAAAATAAGATGTCTTTAATAAGCAAAGGAATATAAGGCTATGTATTATGTTTGGTTTTGTGAAGTTAACTTTTAGTCAAATAACAGAACAATAGAGTTTTTTGAATTCAATTATTAGCCGCAGATGAGGTAGAGATGCTACGTACAAATTATTACGTAAAATCAAAAAAAAAAAAAAAAAAAAAATCCCTTAAGACCCAAAAAATCATATTTATTTATGAAATGGGATGGATACTGCTAAATATCTAAGATAATTCTATAACTTATGAAGATTTTGAAAAATAACATTGTAAGCTATCAGTCACACAAAATTATTTAATTTATTTGAAAAATAAAACCTACACCTTTAAATTTTTTTATACTCTTAGAATTTTAGTTTCCATATATATTATAAAAATCAATTTTCTAGTACCCCCCCCCCAAATCTAATTATTAGATGGAGGTGATAGAAATAATAAGTACATATTATTCTGTGCTACTAACAATATTTTCTCCTAAAAACATAAAAAAATTTTTTATATAAAAATATAAATGAATGCTGATAAATATTCAAAGTAATTGTGCAATAAGAATTAAAAAATTATTATTTTAAGACATTAGTCATACGGCAACATTTCATTTATTTCAAAAAAAAATTAAAGTCTAAAATAAAAATTAAAGCTAATATATATGTAATAAAATAATAAATTTTGTATATAAGCTATATATAAAAATATTTGTATATAGCTAATATATAAATTTTTGAGAGTTATATATATATATATATATATATATATATATATATATATATAACTCTTAAAAATTTAATTTCATTGAATAAATAATATAAAAACCAATTTTATCAAAAAACATTTTAAAAAATCAATTTCTATTTTCGAAATAAAGCTGTGGTTTGAAAATTTATTTTATTGTGCTCGCCGATACTATAAAATGTTGTTTAACACACAATTTACAATTTTATTAAGTGAAGAGAGTATGATAATTAGGTTTTTAAAGTAAAAATGATAATCATTATATAGTTCGCCTCCCTCGTCTTTATTTTAAAAAGTAATGCTAGCCATTTTTGGAAATTTCAAAATAAAATGATGTAAAGAAAATCATAAGAATTTCGACCAATGTTAGCGTAGAGAACAGAATTTATCTTTCGTTAGACAATAATCCCGAAACTGAGTTCATTATCCACATAAACCAAATGATTTGTTGTATTATACAAGTAAGCTTTTTTAAAAAACTCTATTATAATTACAATTGGTTCTATGAATTTAACATAAGTTCTCTTTTAACAGTAATTTTATTTTTCTGAAGAATATTGAAGACATATCATTACGTCAGAAGATGATGTGGTTTTGGGAATGTCGTTTGTGGGTTCAACAAAAATCCGTAGGCAAAAAATAAACATTTTATTATTCGCACGAGCATCTGAAAAAATCAGCTTTTAATAATGTGATGCCATCCCATTTACAAAAGCTCTGCTTTAAAAAATAAGTTAAGGACTATAGCCAATAAAAGCTAGAAAAATGTCATTTTGAGCATGTGGTTATATGAAATGAAATAAATAGGAAATGTGACATTTTTTTAAACAATCAATGCGAGACAAAGTTTTTTTGGATCGTTTGCGACACTCATTCAATGAAACGATTAAAAGGAATAAAAATATAATTTAACTTGCAAGAGCAGGTGGTGTTTGACCTTTCGAGAAATGATGTTCTGACACGATACATTGAAATATACATAGCATATTTCATTTTAATCTTTTTTAAATTTAGCTTAGTTTAGTTATATTAACGTCTCGTTGCATTTTACTAAAACATTATTATTTTTATTACACATTTTGTTTTTTATTTTTACATATTTTATTAAAAAAAATTTAAAGACCCAATGAATTTTCAATATTGTTTTCACAGTTAAAAATTCCGAATTGGATGTTTTGGTTCATTACAATGTAATAAATGCTTAAAAAATCGTTCAGTTATCGATATAAACTATAAATTGCAAAATTCAATTTTAAATTTGAATTTTATTTCAAATATTGTTTTTTTACTACTTAATACTTAAACAGGAAAAATATTGGAACCAATTTTATATTCTTTTATCATTCTATAAACGTAAAATTTGAATAAATATGATTGCATTTGTTTTGGGCAGCTTCAATTTATAGTGACAGGTTCAAAATCTACGTGTGAAATGTTTTGAAATAAAATGGTGCTTTCAGATTTATTCTGATGTGGCGTGATTTGATAGAACAGCTGTTAAATATTTCGCGGTATTTTGAAAGAATCCATGGAACATTCGCAGAAATCAAAGCAGCTGTTCGATATTTGTAGAAGAAATTAATCTTTTGAACTGAATTTTAAATCTAAGCTGGAGATTGTTTTCAAAAAAAAAATCGCTAGATTCTTTTTAGTTATTTTCTTGTATTGTTTACAAGAACCGATAAAATAGCATTATTTTTTGACTAAAATTTTATTCCATACTCTTTTTCATTCAATCAAACACTTCTGAATGAATCAGAAAAAAAAAGGAAAACGATTTATTCTAAATAAATAAAATAATTTAAATAAAGTAATTAATTATATTTAAAATGTAATGCCAACTATAAAAATATTTAAAAATATGTTTTATTTGAAATCTAATTAAAAATGATTGAAAAACAGATAAAATTTCCGTCCATTACGTTCTTTTTATTCATTTTGAATTACAAGATGTGTGTAAAAAGGTTGTGATGATATCAAAATTGCAACATAAAATAATTATAATGATCAAACAAATTTTAGGAAAAATCGTGTGCTTTTTTAACAATGTAATGTATGGATTTAGAAACCACAAAAAAGGGAATTGCTGAGTAACTTGTTCAAACAAGCAATTCAAAAACGTCAAGAGCATTTTTATCAGATGACAAACTTGGTTATCGGTATTTTCAAAACCTTAGCCCATATTTGCTGAGATCATTGAAGACACAGCGGTAATGGTTTTTTAATGATGAAATCGATAAGTTTTTCCCCCTTGATTTTTAAAAAAATACAAAATTCATGGAAAAAATAGAGCTTACTGAAGATCACAAGTTTTTATTTACCAATATGAATGCAAAATAATATAAACCAAATAACTTTCTTGCTATAAGGAAAATTTTTAAAAGCTGGTAAAGTTAATAGATTTCTATTTGGACCCGATTGGAATAAATTTTTTAAGCCTTTTAGGTTTTGCTAGCCTACAGAATAGTTTAAACATGTTTTATCTGTAATTAACTATTTATGATTAATAATAATTGCAGTTAGTATTATTATCCGGTAATTATTAACAATAATTGATCAATGTGATAAGCCGATTAGCCATTTTCATCGATTATTATTGATAATAATCGATTTATTGCATTAACTGTAACATATGTAAGAAATTAGGTGATTCGGACCTTTAATCTTGAACAACCAGCCGTGGTTTGATAACAAAGATGATACCTGATCATATCAGGCCTCTTTTCAAACTTCCATGCCACACTGAGTTTAATTCCCGACGCCAAATTTAACTTGCACTACGTCCATCATATGTGACAGATCATATGTGGAATAGGATTTCTATTGTGGAAACATTCCGAGTCAATGCAAACTCAATCCAAGCCTAGATTTCATAGAACCTTACCCTAAGCCTAGATGCCCTGAAAACTTACTCCAAAACCACTTTTTACCCGTTCGATTTCAAGTAACTAGTTAAGTGTTGTTAAATAATTATGAGCTTTGTTTTTAGACATTCATCATACACTGTAACAGTAATGAGATTTTCCTATATTTGGTGTATTTTGTTGAGAAAATTCTTGTTTCTTCTTGGAAATCTCTAAATTCACACAATTATATGTCATAACTTGTATATTTCATTACTTTTAGATCTGTGGTTATCAGTTGTTTTTTATTGTGCAAAACCACCTGTTGTTGTTTGTTGCAATACTTGATACCGTTGCAGTAACTTTATTCAAAATGCATCCAAAAAATGTTGTAGAAAAATGTTTTCAACTTCATTTAAGGGTTATATCGCTTTATTTAGATGGTCTTAGCTAAAAGGATTTCTGGTCCAATAATAAAACTGTCTGCAGATAAGATTTTTTTTATCATGGCAGAAATATAGCGTTGTTTTGGGAATGAGGTTTGTGATGTAAACAAAATTCCGTAGGCAAAAAATTTTTTTTATCTACAAGAGCATCTCCAAAAATCAACTTTTAATAACACGTTGCCATCGCATTTACAAAAGCTCTGATTTTAAAAAAAATGTTAATGACTACAGAAATAAAATCTGGAGGAATGCCATTTTGAGCGCGTGATTATGTGAAATGAAATAAACAGGAAATGTGATATTTTTTCAAAACAATAAATGCGAGATAAAGTTTTTTTCTGATCGTTTGCGATACTAGAGTGACTTCATTCGATGAAACGATTAAAATGAATAAAAATATAATTTAACTCGCACGAGTACGTGGTGCTTGGCCGTTCAAGAAATGATGTTCTGACATGATACGTTGAAATATGCATAGCAGATTTCATTTTAATTTTTCTTGTATTATATATACTCTCTTTTCTTTTCTATAATAAGAAGCACGAAAGGCTTATGTATGGGGCTGGAAATTTAAAAAATAGAGAGAGATTTCAATGTGTTTATGGCCTTTTTCAAGATCCACATATTTTTATATCTGTGGTAATCTATATGAGCGAAATAGGGAAAGAATACGAGAAAGTGTCCTGGGGAAGAGACTGTCGTTGGTAATTAAAAAATACAGCTATTTTTTTTTATCAGTTTTAACATATTTAAAATATTTAGTCGACTATGAAACACGATGTATGTATTGTCTGAGTTATCAACCCAAAATCTAACCATGCATTCCTCCACAGCCACAATCCCGTGACAGGGTGTCTTAAGAACCAGAAATCACTCATATCACGAACAAAGTAAACAGCAGGCGATTTACGCTATTTCGCAAGCATATTTATTTTCGCAAAACTTCGGCCTAATCTGTTATGCACACACAAAATATACCTCGCAGTAGCAGAATACTCAAAAACAAGTTTTGTGCCTCTCATACTAGTAGTATAATGTCACAACTCCCACGCCAATACCAGACGATAACTGTTCATCTTTATTCCCGGATGTGACGTAATGATCAAGAATTATTTGCATTCTTTCGTGTCTATTTCTTTTCTTTTTTTTCATTTTAGTCGCTGAGTATGAGGTCATCCAAAAGGCCATTGTCTCGTTGTTCTACTCTTCGTAAGATATGATAACATTTTTATTTGCTCATGTAAAAATGGATATTAAAAGATAGTAATTTTTTTCTCCTTTAGAGAGAAATATGTCTGATTAGTTGGGTGATAATAATTTGATAGTAAAAATAATTTGGCAGTTTTTATCGCAGATAATAAGGTTATTGATTGTTTGGTTCTAAAATAAAAGGGATGTTCAGATTTTAAGTAAAATATTAATTGGTCGAAAAGAATAAAAATTTTGGAAGTGTTGTACTCCATGATATTGTTGTTAAAAGCAAATTAATAGTTCTGATTTTTATCATGTCAGAATATGATGTTATTTTAGGAATGAGCGTAAACAAAATCCGCAGGCGAAAAATTGAAATTTTATTATCTACAGGAGCATTTTAAAAAATCAACTTTTAATAAAACGTTGTCATCCCATTTACAAAAGCTCTGATTAAAAAAATAAGTCAATGACTACAGCAAATAAAACCTAGAAAAATGTCATTCTGATCACGTGATTTTATGAAATGAAACAAGCAGGAAATGGGATATTTTTAAAAGTTTTTTTTTTTGGATCATTTGCGATACTAAAGTGACTCATTCAATGAAACGATTAAAATGAGTAAAAATATGATTTACCTTGTACGAGCACGTGGTGTTTGGCCGTTCAAGAAATGATGTTCTGACATGATACATTGAAATATGCATGGCAGATTTCATTTTAATCTTTTTTAAAATTCTTTAAATGGATAAGTAAGCTATTGCCACCCCTTTTGTTTATTATAGAGAATGTCCATAATTATACGATCCTATTTTAAATTGTCAACAGGCGAAACTATTGTTCAGAAAGTTGTGAAATTTCGTATAGGACATGATGAAGGGATGGGTGTCGCAGAGACCTGATGGTAAGATCAAGGCTCTTGAGTTGTAGAGTTTCAGATTCGGGATCCAATACCCCTGAAGAATCGCCGTGTAAAGGGGTCTGTTGCACTTAAATCATTCGGGATCAAACATCCTCCTGATGATGTAGTGTGGAGAGGCGGATGCCAGTTCATGTGTCGTCCTCGTCATCTGACCACGATTCAAAATTACGGGGTCCATCCCATAATAAACCTAATTTTTCTTTACAACGGGTTGTTAACATAATCTAACTAAACTAAACTGTCTGTGTGTGTAGCATGTATTGAAGAAGTAGTCGTTATGTTTTTAAGGCCTTTTATTCGTTAAAGTTTTATGGATAAAGTCCGTTATTTAATTTTTGTTTTCTTTGATCAAACTTTTGAGAAAAGCAAAATTTGTAAACAGATAGAATGAAAGAGCGATCGAGCTAAAAAATTTTATTCTTATAAAATTTTAGAAACAATCTGCTAATCAGCAGCATTTGGACTCCCAATGTGGATTTAGTAATTAAATTAGATATTTAAAAAGTGTATTAAAACAAATACTCTGTTCTTTCTATTAGTAATATTATCATTCTTACTGGATAATAAATAAAGACTACTATTTTTTTAAAATTAGTTATAATAATTTTACAGTTTTCTATTTAAATAATATAATTTGAATAATTTTAAATATTTTTTTTTATGAAACATAGAATATTTCTTGGAATTTTTTTCGCGTGAAATAGATTATTCTCACTTCAGCAACATTTTGTTTTATCTAAATTATTCAATTTAGTTTTTTGTTTTCTTTTATACGAATTCAAAATCTAAACAGTAACTGATAGCATCTTTTGTAGATAAAATGTAAAGAATTTTGGAAATATGTTACAATGTTACCATGATATGTTTTCCAAAATGACGAACAGTTAATGCTTCTTCTTAAATGCAAATAAAAACACAATCTTCTGTATTTGCTACTGTTAATTTCTGAATGTCGTATCAGAAATATAATAATTTCAGATATTTGATTTATCAATATGATTATGGAAGAGCGTATTGACGTGTAATCTTTGGAGATTAACAGCTGCAATGTAGTTAATGCACAATACCGAATATGTAGTTAATACCAGAGTTAATACCAATGTAGTTAATACCAGAGACTCGAATGTATACTTTGCATACCTGTTTTGCAGTCTGCAAAATTTGGCACAGAGCTACAATTTTTCTTGCAAGATCATACGCCAAATTTCATATTTATAAGTTATAGCGTTTTCGACTTACACCAATTATGGGCATCAGAAGTACAGTCCTTCTTTTCTCAAATCCCTTTTCGCAATATTGCACAAGACATTTGTGCAATATTTGGTAACTGTAGTTCAAACGGTATGGTCTGTAAAGTAACAACACACACATATTCCTTATTCATTATAACAGATGATGAAAATTTAAATTTTCGATTTTAGTCATACAATTTTTTTTTCGAAGTTTATATAAATTTTCAACCCTTAATAACCTAGAGTTTCAATTTTGATACCAATCTTTTAAACCGAATGTTCACATTACTATTAGTTTTTTTTTATAGGTTGGCTGTACGTATTTTACTGTTGTATAATATTCTTTCCAACGAAATTTAAAAAATCAAATGTCATTATTGTTTTATTTTATCTATGACAATATTACTCGCGCGGCAAAGTGAACAAGTAAACACATTTTACTAAAAGTTTTGTTGAATACAAATTTGATATATTTTCTTTTTCTGAAGAATATAAATACTTTTGAGGTAAGTGAATATATTATTTTCGCTATGAATCAATGTTTCGCATTATTTCATGCATAGGTATATCTGATTTCTTTATGGCGTTAATGCCTGAAGTATCAAAATTGATACCTGTTTTTTTTTCTAAATAAATATGTAAAATAATTATTGTGATTTTTTTAGCTATTTTTCCCTTCATCTAGACCCTCAAGCAAACACAGTAATATTAAAAATAAATCACTTTCGTAAATCAGGCTACTAAGGGTTAAAGCTATACCAAATCTACAATCACCCGACATTTTTATTCCGTAATTTTATATTACATTGATAAATAATAATTTTCACTCGTCATTTGAAATAGATGAGGCAAAATCAGTTATAATCTTGACAATTGGTATAAACCAGAAACATATCTCACTCCATCCAAATATAGGAGAAAAAGTATCTTTAGAATTGTTGGTTCCACGTCATTAAGATCAGTTTCACCATCATTGTGAGCATAAAGAGACTTTTATTTTCAGAATAGTTAAATATGGATACTTATGTAATCGCCGAGTAGATGATCTATGACGCTGCTTCAGAAGAAACTCTTATGTAACGGGAAGCGGAATTATGCAATCTCTCTTGACGTTCAAAGACATTTTTAATCACTGCGACGTCCTTATTTTTTCTATAAAAACGATATAAATTTTCTTCCATTGTCGAAATTTGAAACGGTGTTTTTTCCTCTCATAATTATCCAAAATGACTTAGGAAAAAACTCTACAGTTTCTCTTCCTGTTAAAATAAAAGGAATGAAAAAATTTTCTATTGATTTTTTTCTTTGGATAATGCAGAATTGCTAAATTAAATTATGCATGATTAAGTAACAACAGAATTGTTCATAAGATTGTCGAAAACCGTGGGTGTGAATAACAGAATTAGGAAAATGAGTGATGAGAAGCATTCTGGAAAGAAATGAAACAAAGATTGAAGAGAACAAATCTTGTAAATAGTTTCCCAAAATTAACTCAAGATTTGACTTAGTCACCATTCGTGATGTGAAAGTTTTGGAAACCCTATTTTTTTAAAAAAAGATTAAAATGAAATCTGCTATGCATGTTTCAACGTATCATGTCAGAACATCATTTCTTGAACGGCCAAGCACCACGTGCTCGTACGAGTTGAATTATATTTTTATTCATTTTAATCGTTTCATTGAATGAGTCACTTTAGTATTGCAAACAATGCAAATAAAAATTTGTCTTGCATTTATCGTTTAAAAATAATATCACATTTCCTATTTATTTCATTTCAAATAATCATGTGCTCAAAATGACATTTTTCTAGGGTTTTTTTTGCTGTAGTCATTAACTGATTTTTTTAAAATCAGAGCTTTTGTAAATGGGATGGCATCGCGTAATTAAAAGTAGATTTTTTGAGATGCTCTTGCAGATAATAAAATTTCAAATTTTTACCTACTTTTTTGTCTGCCCCATTTCCAAAATAACATCGTGTTCTGCCATGATAACAAATTATTTTAACAGCTGATAGTTTAGGGTTAGTAAAAACGGAGCATTACATGACAAAACAACATAGTAACACAAGATTTGAATTAACTGAAAAAACCCACAACGGTTTTTGATAAATTATTATAATTTTTCTGAATTGTAAAGTACACAGTATAGGATTATGTATAGAATAACACAGGGCAAATGGCACCCATGTGATAGCTGGTATATATGCACTTGCAATTTTCAATGTTCAGTTTGTATAAATGTGGGTGAATTATGTTGTTGCAGAGTTGAATTTCCTCCTTCAACGCGCGTGTGTTTATGAGCTTATTCGCATAGACATTGACTTCAAATTATTCAATAAAAAGAAATGCACTGGTGTTAAATTTTGCGATATAGGAAACCAATTCTCAAATTTCAGAACTTTTTACTGCAGGACTATCATGATTTTTGAAATATTATTCAAAAATAAACTGCTTTTTCATGTAACTCTCTATTTTTTGTCATGTCAGGACATGATATTGTTTTAGGAATGAGATTTTGTGGCGTCAACAAAAACCCGCAGGCGAAAAATTGAAATTTTATTATCTGCACGAGCATCTCAAAAAATCATCTTTTAATAGCGTAATGCCATCACATTTACAAAAGCTCTGATTCAAAAAAATAAGTTAATGACTACAGCAAATAAAACCCAGAAAAAATGTCATTTTGAGCCCGTGATTATATGAAATGAAATAATGAGGAAATGCTGAATATTTTTAAACAATAAATGCGGGGCAAAGTATTTTGGATCGTTTGCAGTACTAAAGTGGCTCATTCGATGAAAAAATGAAAATGAATAAAAATATAATTTAACTATGCTTCTTTGAAACCAGATGCGTTTTTAAAATGTTGACCAGCTTTTACCAGTAATGCTTTATTATTACGTATGCTTCTTCACAGCAGATGCGATTTTAAAAGGTTGACATAGAACTATGACATCCTTTTAAAATCGCATCTGTTTTAGCTGTTCTTTCTACTTGAGTAAAATAAAAACTTTATTATCTGCTCGAATATCTCAAAAAAAATCAGCTTTTAATAGCGTGTTGCCATTCCATTTACAAAAGATCTGATTAATAAAAATAAGTTAATGACTACAGTAAATAAAACCTAGAAAAATGTCATTTTGAGCACGCGATTATATGAAATGAAATAAATAGGAAATGGGATATTTTTTTAAACAATAAATGCGAGACAAAGTTTTTTTTGGATCGTTGGCAATACTAAAGTGACTCATTCGATGAAACAATTAAAATGAATAAAAATATAATTTAATTTGCACAAGCACGTGGTACTTGGCCATTCAATAAATTATGTTCTGGCATGATACATTGAAATATACATAGCAGATTTCATTTTGATCTTTTTTTTACTAATACTAAGCTATCAGCTTTTAAATAGATTTTAATAGTATTGTCAACACTATACTGTACAAATGGTGGTAAATTCAAATCCTGCATAAATTTGCGGGCATTCTTTATAAACACTTCTTGATCATTATCACTTAATAATTTTATTACAGTAGTAATTCTTATTACCTGGATAGTATCGTTGGTTTTTTTAATTGTTTACTCTTTCCTTTCATATAACGTAGCAATTCTAAAAAAGTACATCATCGAAGTTAATTTGCATCACAGTTTTGACTTTGTGTCATTATAGGTAATTTTTGAACTACACTTTTATTATATAATTACATTTTAAGATCTACTTTCACTGAAGATTTTCAAATTTCTTGATCGTTTGAACTCAAAATTCTTAACCTCCTGTTATAACATTTGGAGGGGGGGAAGGTGACTTAGCAATGTAATTATATAGCGAGATGGGTTAGCACAGTAAAATTAGGAAGGATATCTAGTAAGCTTTGAAGTATAGTTAAAATATAACAAGTGATAAAAAGAAATTTGAAGTCAATTCCGATCCAGGTCAACAAAGAAAAAAAATGTAGTAACTTTTTATTAAATAATTACAATTAATATAAATAATTTATCAAAAAATGATTTATTTTCGCAAGAATTAAATTCGCATTCTTCACCTTCACGTGACAAATATTCAAATCCTCATATTTCACCGATTGAGTTACCGCCTGTTGATTAAGCATTAAAAATTGATAGGACTTATTTAATGAATTAATATTTGAAAAAAAAACCACATCCTGTATTAACATCCAGTGTCATATACTACAACTTAAAAATATATATTTGAACTTAAGTGGATAAATAAAAAGTATTTTATTAACGATTGGAAATTTGAACAAGATATATATATATATGTATAAGGAGAGTGTGAATTAACAGTAGAAATTGAATAAATCATTTATGACGTAATATTTGAAAAAAAAAGTTTTAACATTAAATCATTCACTACAGGTTTAAAAAATGTATTTTTATTTGAGTGTATGAATAAAAAGTATTTTATTAACGACTGAAAATGTGAACAAAATGGCGATATTGAGATTGTGAACTAATAGTATTAGGTGAAAAAAGCGTGAATTTTACATAATGAAATAATCAGAAAAGATTGTTCAAAAAGTCATGTTAGTATGGTAAAGTTACACATTTAAAGAGATTTATGTTCAATTGAATCTAGCGGAAGTGCACCTGATATTCTTGGGATATTGTTTCTAAATTTCTTGGATTGCAAATTTATCTCTTTTATCTAACTTTTCGAAAACAACTAAGAGATAACTGTTTGTGAAATTCTTTAAAAATGGACCGTTTGAAAAATTGTACAAGGTATTTGTTTCATGCAGTTTATTTTTTCTTTTCTGTGTTTTGGTTATGAATATTATCATGTAGGAACATAATGTTGTTTATGAGATGAGGTTTTTGGCGTCAAGAAAAATCTGTAAGAGAAAAATGAAATTTTATCCAACAGAAATCCGTTGGCGAAATATTAAAATTTTATTATCTGCATGAGCATCTCAAAGAATCAGCTTTTAATAACGTGTTGTCATCCCGTTACCAAAAGCTCTGATTTTAAAAAAAATAAGTTAATGACTACAGCAAATAAAACCCAGAAAAAATGTCATTTTGAGCACGTGATTATATGAAATGAAGTAAATAGGAAATGGGATATTTTTTGAAACAATGAATGCGAGACAAAGTTTTTTTCATGATCGTTTGTAATACTAAAGTGACTCATTCGATGAAACGATTAAAACAAATACAAATATAATTCAACTTGCACGAACACGTAGTGCTTGGCCGTTCAAGAAATGATGTTCTGACATGATTCATTGAAATATGCATAGCAGATTTCATTTTAATCTTTTTTAAATTAGAACAACGCAGAATATCTAATTAAAATATCATATTTAATTCTATATCTAAAATTTTTTTTATCTAGAATTTTTTTGCAACTGATATTCTATTCCTTACATTCACAATTCCCTTTCATTCAACATACCAAAATTCGATAACTTATCATTCCTAATTATATAACTGTGAAATTTTTATGGTTATTCTGGCATGAAATTTACATTAATCTGATTTTGTTCCTTTTTTGTGTTTTATTAATTTCCTTCACCCTTCTTAAACACTAATTCTTTATTTCTTACAATTCAGCGCTCTTGATTAAGAAATAACATTAAAATTATCGAGTGTGACTCTTTTCGATCATAAACAACTAATCTCAATCCATAAAAATATTCATTTCAATTAACTCATAAAAAAAGATGATTTATAAAACAATGAAATTCACAATCTAGCGTCATCCAACCACCGAACGTCCCAAGAGTCCTCTACGCTTGATGAATTTTTATGATCCTCTAGCTCATCTCATCAACACTGTTTACCACTTTCATTGCCCCTTTTTAAATCCTCCGTGACCAATTTCATAATGCTAATGGCAACTTCCCCCCGAAAACACACGACGCCTTCCACCAATTTCCGAGCACCATATCGATATTTAATTAACTCGATCGAAGACGACGAAGAACAAGAAAAAAAAAAGTAACGGGGAATCAAAATGAACAACGAGTGAAAGACACACACACGAATGACGCCATACCGAAAACTTTTGATCGATAATTTCACTTAGGCAACTGACGCGTTTCGTGCTTTTCAGATGGATCTTTAAGTTAGAGGAACAGCCGTGAGTGAGAAGATCAAACTTCTTGTCGTGCCAGTGTCACGAATATTGCTCTATCAAATCCTTTCGGAGCTTTTTTTATTATTAGACTAGCCGCCTTTGGCGACCAGTCGGTTCGTCAGTATTAATGCTCCCTATAATTTTCATATAATATTTTATGTAGCTGTGTCTCATAACAGGTTTTTCACCAAAATATTTTTAAACCAAACAAATTTTGATAATCATATACTTCATTTATAGTATTACTTTCTTCAGATGTTCTGTTCATTGCACTACTCATCTTTCTCTTTCAATCCGAGCAATGATTGTCCCGGAATTGATATTTTACTTAAATGGTGGAGGGAAAGGTCTAAAATTCTGTTTTTATAGAATAATGAGATTCAAATTTTCATAAATGTAAACACACTAAACAAATAAAGACACAGTTGGTTTTCAAGAGATGCGAAAGTTTAAAAACAGCTTGGAAAATGCCGCTCACAGAGGAAATAATGGTGACACACACACCCTTCTTTTCTTTTTTATCCTTTTTTCTTCACTACTTTTTATTCTACAAACCTTTCTTTCTCTTTGTTATTTTTTTTTCTTTCCTGCCCAGACTTTATTTCGAGCAGGCATAGATTAAATATTCATACAGACTAATAATAAAAGCAACTATTTTCTTTCTTTTTTTAAATATCCCGTTATCTATAAATGAAAACCAACTGACATCGCGCATTTCTTTCTAAACAAATCATAATTTATTACTTCCTGCTATCTCAACTCAGTTGGTGGGGGGGAAGGAAATGCAGATTTTTGTCGGGAAAGTAAGAAAAGTGTCGTTTTAACTATTTTCCACTAAGTTTTTTTTTAATTTTTTCTTTCCATAAGAACCAGCCTCGTGCCTTAACGAATATAATTTTAAAAAATAAGCCGAATCTGTAGAGCCGTTCTCTAGTTTTGCGCTTAGCAACGCATTTCGCGTTCCATTTTTAATAATATTGATTGGCATTGAAAATAGCAAACAATCGTGCATTGAGGCTGTCTTCAAGTTAGCTATCTATGTCTTAGAAGTCATGATTTGTTTAAAGTTTATTTATTGCGGTTTGTTCTGCCCTTACTATTGGTATCCTCGTGAAGTAAGAGAAATTATTACTCGGTCTTTGTAAATGTAGGGTGTTCATTAACTATTGTCGGGGTTTCCGTACCTCATAACTTTCGAATAAAATATATTTCGCAAAAAACCGATTACGTATTCGTAAATTACAAACTTCGATTTCGGAACTTTTGATAATTATTATATGCGAGAAAATAAAAATGTACTCGCCCAGAGGATAAAGTCGAGAAGGGGGATAATCTAAGAAAGGAGGGCGGCCTCAGGCATCCTGAGGGGTCCTTGAGAAGGGAGGCGTCCCCTCCGAAGGAACCCATGGGTGACCGGGACAAAAGGAGAGGAGGGAAATCGTTCAGGGGCTCAGAGGATCCTCCCAGAATCGCGGAAGATTCGGTAGAAGAGCTGGAGGAGGACTTGGAGATTACGGCCAGAGAGCCCTGAAAATTCAGAAAGAAGGACATTAAAATTGAACAGGAAATCATGTTTATGTATAACCAGCATGGATCAATACATGCTGGTTATCAACGCTGGCTCATTGGTATTTTCTTTAACACAAAAATAGCATCACATGTATGAGTAATAAAACCTGCATTGGTAATTTTCATTTTAATAAGATTTGATTGATAATCAGAAAAAAATAAAATCGATTTCCATCAGCTGATTCAAACAATATACTTAATATGTAGAGTGTTCATTAATTATTGTCGGTGCTTACGGACATCATAACTTTCGAATAAAAAATATTTTTCAAAAACCTATTACGTATTCGTAAATTATAACTCAAAGAATTTTATTTATGATATCAAAGTGCACAAAAATCTTATAACATCTTGCACAATTTGCACTTTGTAGGCATTCAACTGAAGGTGGAACGTTTCTTGGATGCGATCAACATTTTCCTGCGAAGTTCTCTTTCTTCCCGCTCCCTTTCGGTGTAGAACGCTACCGGTTTTCAGAAATTGTGTTAACCAGCGTCTGATAGAATTATCCGAAGGAGGATCTTTCTTGTACGTGGTCATGAAGTGACGTTGAGTAGTTATGACTAATTTAGTTTCGGAAAACCACAATCCACGCATTGCTTTTTCCTACTCGGTCGCCATTTTTATTTATGACGTCATAATTACCCAGGCTGCAAATGCGCCAAGATTGCATTGTTGTCAAGTAAAATCCTTTAAATTGTAATTTACGAATACGCAATTTATTTTTGCGCAATATTTTTTATTCGAAAGTTATGAGATACGGAAACCCCGGCAATAATTAATGAACACCCTGTATAATATTGAAAAAATTGTGAAAATCAAGATTTAATGACGTAATGATGTCATGTGATATTCATTAAGAAAGTGTATAAGCCCAATAAATAGAATATCTTTCATAATTTCATGCTGAAAAATGTTTTATTTGGGTAATCTTGTACATCTAGCAAGCACAAGATATTTAATTACAATTAATTTAAACCATTATTTCCCGCTAAATAGAGTCTTGCTAAATACGTTTAATACTGAATGCATTGTTAAGGATCAATAATTCTCATGCTGATTCAAGGTCACTGTGGCTTGGTGGTAAGATCTCATTTTCGACATTGAGAAGTTCCAGGACCAGATCCGTCGAACCCGTTCGTGCTAAACCCTATGAGCGAAAAGTCTTCTCGCTGTTGTGGTGTGGAATCTTAGAGAGGGGGAGTTCAGGTGTGTTTCTTGGCTTCTGACCGTGGTTGAAAAATTCCCGTCTGGAAATAGCTTTAATGTTTCTTTAAAGCGGGACATTAATTTAACTAATCTAAACTCTTATAGATTCAGCGTGGAAGACACAATAATGCAGAAAAGCTTTACGTGTCATTCATTTTTAAACTCGTAGTTAAGATCTAAACATCAAACATAAAATCGTCGAACAAGCGAGACCTGTTCGTACTAAATCCTATGGGCGAAATCTCCTCTCATTGTTGTGGCGTGTAATCTCAGAGAGGGGGGATGCCAGTTAAGGTGTCGTTCACGTCATCTGACCGTCGTTGAAAATTCCCATCATGAAATAGCTGTAATGTTTCTTTAAAATGGGACATTAACCCTTCTTTGCATGATTTTTTCTTTTTAAAAAAAAATCAGGGTGATGTAATTAATGCTCTAGATTAAAGGAAAAATATTTAAAAAAATCTTGGTGTAAATAAAAATATGTATTATGTAAAAAACAATATGATGGAAATTTACATCATCATGCATTGTGACACATTTAGCTCAGTACTAAATAAATAAAAAATATTCTTTACTAAATCTTCTTTATTCTGTATGATAATTTAATTAATTAATTATTAATAATAATAAATTAATTTCCATAAAACAATTTGAAATCTCGCTCATTTCTTCCAGTCACAACAAACAGCGGAATGACAAGTTGTAGGCCTGGTAATTGACAGTGACGTTTGGTATTTTTTGACAACTGCGTTTTTTTTTGTACGCAATAGTCGCTTAAAAAGTTGCCAGCAACAACAAATTTACAGTACAAGGGTTTTGAGTACCTTTTTTTGTTGACTAAATATTATGATGGAAATTTCCATCATCATGCAAAGAAGGGTTAATTTAATTAATGTAAACTCATGTAGATTCAACGTGGAAGATACAATAACGCAAAGACGTAGAGAAGCTGTACGTGTCATTCATTTTTAAGCTCATAGTTAACATTGAAACATAATGATAACGATAAATCTTTCAAATCTGGGTGATAAATTTAAAAGCACAAGCACCGGATGCTTTTTGAATCTTGCTAGATATCAGATCTCAAATTTGCAATTTTTCTAATCCAAAATCCTGTCTACCCGACAATTTAACTCTCTCTTTCAAGTTCTAGAAATGGAACATAAATAAATGATATAAAAATTTCAAAATTGAAATCTTGGAAATTGAAACTCAGCTTCATAGTTTTAAGTAATTTTTTTCCTTCAAAAGTGTATATTTTAAGAAATTGCGATTGATTTAACCTATAAAATGTAATCAGAAAAATACTTGGATTCATCATTTAACTACAGATTTAAACCATACGTCAGATTTAAAACGCAAATAACTGAAGGTTTAAAAAAATCGATCAGAAATCTATAATTTATGTATTAAGGAGAACATCCTTTCCTTCTCGGTGCGCGGTTCAATTGAATGATGTATGCGATAACATTTGAAAATAGCGGAAAAAGGTATAAAACTGTAAAATCAGATCAATGGCTATTCATGCTCTGAAAATTTTCTGCCTGATTTATTTTCTGGAAATCCAGTTTCAATTATAGAGAAATGAAAACAGTTATCCTATTAGTCTTGCTGCGTTAAATTCATTCGAAAACAAGATTGAATTTAAATTATTTTTTGATAGTTATTTGATATATATTTTTTGTTTTTCCTATGCATATATATGTGTAAGTTCATTGAAGCGAATTTTAAATTGTATTATAAAAAAAGATAATATCCTCTTAAAGAAATTCTTGTGGAAAGATTTAAAGTAGTTATGAAATCTTGAAAATACAACTTTAGACATTTCATTACTATTTTCTAATAAAAATGATTAACAATAAAATAAGTTTGGAGAAAAATTAGAAAATAGATTATAAATTCTAATTTAAAAATTAAAAGTTATTATCTACCTTATAACTTTTATAACAGAGATTATATAACATTTGTATATAAAAGAATAAATAAGTAATTACAATAAATATTTAATATTATATTATTTATATAAAAATAAAATTATAATATAGATATAACTTTTATTCTAAAAAATTAAAATTATAATCTATTTATAAAAAAAATTCATGCAGACATATTTAAAGTAGTTATGAAATCTGGTGCTCCTTCACATATCTGTCTTCAATATGAAATTTGAATGTACTCAAAAGGTTTCAATTTTCCTAGTTATTATTTCAGTCAGTCAGAAAATCCTCATAATTAAATTCAATAAATCAGAAAATCCTCATAATTATTTATTGAATCCCACTACATGATTATCACATGGAATATATTTCTTACGTAACTTCAATTTAAAATATATTTCTATATTTAACAGTTAACAGTTTTTTCTACTATTGCCTATCTGGGGCTCTACCATATATCTATTTTCAATGTGAAATTTGTATGTACAGTAAGACCCCGTTTAACGCGGGGGATACGTTCCATCAAAGTAGAGCGTAATGCGAAACAGCGCTAAACGAGGCTATCTTTACATGTAAATATTGGGGTTAGGGGGAAGATGGCTAGGAAATTGGTTAGGTATTAAATTTAAAAAGTATGTTTTTTAATAAAAATAAACCAAATATTTATTTCTTAAAGCCCAAATTAATGCCACATTATTATTTCTTGCAAAAATAAAAACAAAATATAAATAACAAAACGAATATTCTTAAAAAAAAAGAAAAGAAGGATAGTTCTGGAGGATAGTTTCCTTCTTCAATTATTTTTTTAATATCGCTGGAAATTCAGCCGCACCTTTTGTATCACCACTTGCTGCTTCTCCTGTAATCTTTATGTTGTGAAGGTTATTTCGATGTTTAAATCTATTAAACCATCCTCGACTAGCAACGAAAGTTTCACTTTTGTCAATTGTCTCAGCCTGAATGTAATTAAAAATTCTTCTAGCTTTTTCCATTATGATAGATTGGCTTAATGGCATATTGCGGTCAATTTCGTCACCAATCCATATAGACAGTCGTTTTCCATTTCCTCTATGATATTATTTCTAGAACGGATAATTATAGTTGCAGAGCTTGACTTAGTTCAAGTTGCCGATGACAGTATTTTTTCTTTATTCTTCATGATGGTCCTTATTGTTGAAGTTGGCAAATTCAATGAAGAACTAATTAGAGTTTGACGTTCACCAGAATCTAATCTTCTAATGACTTCCATTTTAGTTTTGAGTGAAATGCTTTTTCTGGTTGCTTTCTTTTCTTTTTCATTATCACCCATAGTAAAAAACTAAAGATCAAAATATTTGACACTGTAATATAGTATTAAATATGTAAATTAATACAATAATGTCAACAAATGTTTCCAATAATGAAAATATGTCTGTACAATACCGCACCAAACAAGAAATACAAGTACACTCTTTCGGATATGCATTTGAAACCTATCGCTGCATAATATTTGGGGGAAACCCCGTATGCTGCGAGCGATTTCGTGGAATCCCCGGGTTGAAATAAAAGAGCGCTAAATCGAAACAGCGCTAAACGGAACAGCGTTAAGCGGGGTCTTACTGTACTCAAAAGATTTCAATTTACCTCATTAGAATTATTTCAATCAATCAGAAAATCTCCATAATTATTTCAATCAAACATAAAATCCTCACAACTTCAATCAATCAGTAAAT
>JAOUZG010053459.1:5171316-5209383 GCA_026289955.1 Argiope argentata | reverse complement strand
AGTAGTTGGCAATTAGGATTGCCATCAATCAATTTTCTCATGCATTGTCAGCTAGGAATGGCGAGAATAAATGGAAATGTCTACACTCGATTTCCAAGCATATTTCTAGCTGGAAATAGTGGAAATAAATGGGTGTACTCTAAAATATTTTTTTTCGATATCGCCTGTTAGAAATAGTTGGCAACTACGACGGCCACAGATCAATTTTCTCAAGCATTCGCAGCTAGGAATGGCAAGAATAAATGGAAATGTCCACACGATATCCAAGCATATTTCTAGCTGGAAATAGTCTAAATAAATGGGAGCATCTCTAAATTATCTTTTCGATATTGTCTGTTAGAAATAAGGGAATATATGCCATTGTCACCACTCGATATCCTCATACATTTCCAGCTAAAAATGACGGGGAAAACGAAAATGTCTTATCTCAATCTCTCTATTTCTAGCCAGAAATGGTGGAAATAAACGGAAAATTTTCTGATTTTTTCATATATTGCATGTTAGAAATATCTAGTATTAATGGAATTGTCGTCATTCGATTTTATAAAACTTGAGGAAATCAAATACAATCAATATTTCTGATAAATTAAACATTTTTTTTGTATTCTTTACATATGACAAAGACATTAACTTTTCAAAACAGGAGAAATAAATGATAAAATTTACTATAAACATTTCCCAAATGATTGACTACGAAGTATCCAATCATTCAGGAGTCTTTTAATACTATTAAGCAAATAATCTTGAGTGTTTCAATATGAATGGATAAACAATTCACAAGTGATTTAATATAAATTAACAAAACTCAGAAAGGAGTCCACATTTAATGGCTACATTAAAGCGGTATTTAATCAAAGGGGATGGAATTTCAAGGTCTACTTATGACTCAGCACAAACAAAACACCTGTTAGTGTTCTTTAACTAACAAGTCTTTTCTTTCTAATCCATTAAGAATAACACAGAGAAGCTTTATTTATTTGTATCTATTATTAGATGTTTTTTCACCTGGATGTTATTTATAGTCTATTAAGAAGGCCGTCTACATCGGTCTGATTTGCCCCTAACGTCTTCTTTCTGAGATGATAGATTAATTTAAGAACAGATCTGTGACAAGTACCAACACTGATTTATAGAGATCACGGTCGGTGCAAAGATAAAAACGAATGAGGTCGTTGTGTCGAATGAATTGTTGGAAAGAGATGAAATTATTCCCATACAAATAGTACAAAAAAAGTTTTTTTTTAATTATACTGCTTCTTTTTACTGCTTAAGGTGGCCAGGGACCTTTAAAATGACTTTTTACAATTCTCACCTTAGCAATTTGAAATTTTACAGGCTATTAAGAGTAACACTATAGGAGATGACACACAAAAGTTTAAAGCATTATATTAATTTATTTATGAGTGGGGGATTATATAATATAATATTAGTGATGAAATAACATGAATGAAAAATGTTTCAGGGGCTCCATATTTGGTTGAAATCGCTCTAATTTTTATTATTACTTTCTCTAACCCTTCTGAAATCAAAATTGGGATTCATCTTAAAGTTTCAGTGCGAAATTTCAAAATTAACAAATGTAATAACTTAAAACTACTTAAGCTTTAAAAAAATCAGTAGTTTAAGCTATTATATTGGTTAATTTTATATTTTGTTCTCAAACATCAAAAATTATCCCAACTTTTGTTTCAAAAGGTTTAAAGAAAGTAATAATAAAAATTAGAGCGCTTTCGAACAAATTTGGAGCCCCTGGAACATTTTTCATTGACGTTATTTATCGGTATTAAATCCCTTAATTCATAGATAAATGAATATAATGCTTAAAAATTGTGTGTGTCATCTCCTATATTGTTACTCCTATAGTTATACTCCTCATCTTCTATATTTATATTTATAATTTTATATTTGCCTGTAAAATTTCCAACTGCTAAGGTGAAAAATTTTAAAAAGTCATTTGAAAGGTCCCTGGTCGCCTTACTCTTTTAATATATTACATGCTTACAAAACATTAATAATTCATTATTTATTAACATTATTGATTTATACTATTCATCAGCCGGCGTCCTGACATAGGGGAAGTACGTCTTCCTCGTCATCTGGGCATTCCGGGTTCGAGTCTCGGTTAGGGTATAGTTGTTGTTGCATGCCCCCATTGTCCAGCAGTGTTAGGCCAGGTCCATGACTGGATGGGGAAAGATTGCAGGCTCTGTGAGTCACAAGGATCAGAGCACCTAGAAATAAGTAGATGATTGACTTAGCTTTTACACACACATTTGCTTGCACAGCCCCTTTTTACAGGGGGTCACAGCCACACATCTCACTGATAGCACACAGAAGAACAACCCTACCCTGACCGGAACTCGAACCAGGGACTCCCCGAATACGAGAAAGACACGCTACCTCTGTGCCAGAATGTCGGCAGGGCGTGTTTGTTCTTTTGTGTTCTATCTGTGAGTTGTGTGTGTGTGCCCCCTATAAAAAGGGGATTTACAAGCGAATGTGGGAAATGCTCATAAACAGGAAATAAAAGCGAAGCCCAACATAAGATTGAATTTCTTTTCAATTATGTTTTGTTTAGAAGCATTTATATCCTTATATAAGCTAAAAGTAAGACTTCTGCCTTCGGGTACTCAGGGGTCCACACACTTAAAAGCTACTGCACCCCTGTTCCTGTTGTAAAAAGGTCACGAGATCATCATCATCATCATAATATTCATCATTATTAAAAATGCATCTTATAATCCTATAATTTTTTTTCAAATTCCCTACTAGATGGCGCTTGTTATATAAAATCAAAATTCAATTTAAAAAATGAATTTAACTGATTGATTGTTGCAATTTGGAAACGGAACTAGATGCCACTATTAACGTTGCTTTATAGATATCTGGTTCAAAACAAACGAGAGACAATTGAGGTTGTTCCTAGAGTGCATTATTGGAATGTAGGGGGTGAGGTAATATTCCAATAATTCAAGGAATTAATCTAATAAAGAATAATAATCTAAAAATATGTCAAATTTTTTTATTAGCATTTTAAAATTGATTATTATTAATATAAAATCTTATCGGCAACTTTTTTTTCTAATAGTCTGTCAGACCCCATTTAGAAGGGAAAAAAACCCCTTAAAATTTACTCATTTCTTATTAACTAAGATCAATAGATTAAATGATGATAAAATTATTTTTGAAAATATTAAAATATTGTATTTTTAGATTGAAATGTTCAACTTCAGTCTACAACAAATAACTCAAAATTTTTTCTAAATTATTATACATGAGAATGTAGGTGAAAAGCAGATTAAAAATCGCGTGTTCTGAATATGAAATTTACAAAGAAAAAAGAATGTAAAGGAAATTGTGTGAAAACTGAAATAGTACCCATTTGTGAAAAGAATAAAATAACATTTTCTTCAGCATTTCTATTGTGAAATGTGTAATAACATGGAAAAGGCGAGACAAATTTTCTCTCAATTGTATTTTTATGAGCATTACTTCACATGCCTGATTTTCGAATACCAACTTAAGCATTTCATCTGCAAGATTAAATGGGTTAAGCTTATTTGTGTCAAGAATGTTTGATTCTTTTGAAATCTCCTTATGTTTGACTGACACTAATGAACTAAAAATGGTTGATTTTCTAATAGTTATCTTCCTTTTATTTAAATACGTTTTTTGGTTTATAATTTTGCATCATCATAATGTGATCGTTCTAAAGATTATCTGACCCGAATTGGAGTTAATAACACAAAAAATTTAAACAGTGGTCGTCAATTTGATTTAAATCATCATAAGCGGAAAAGACTAGAGGCAATTATATATTTTAATGTGTATTACATTTATACTAAAATATATTCGTTTCATTATACACGTTATCATATCTGAGCTCGAATGTATTTGTTTGAATTTTTAAATAAAACGTCAGATTGTCTGAAATTGTCATAAACTGAAAAGAATGGGGTTTTTTTGAATTTGCATTTTATTCTGAAATATATTTCTGTCATTCTAAATATTATAAGATCTGAGCTCGGATGCTTTTGTTTCAATTCTTAAATAAAACTTGTCAAATTTTCTGAAGTTGTCGTAAACTTAGAAGAAAGGAAAATTCGTTTTTGAATTTGTATTTCATGCAAAACTATATTTGTGTTATTTTAAATGTTATCGGATCAGAGATCAAGTGCATTTGAATGAATTTTTAAATAAAACTTGTCAAATCGTTTAAGGTTGTCGTAAACTTAGAATAAAGGAAAATTCGTTTTTGAATTTGTATTTTATGCTAAACTATATTTGAGTCATTCTACATGTTATCAGATTAGAGCTCGATTGAATTAATATGAATTTTGTCAATAAAACGTTCCAAATTGTTTGAATTTGTCTTAAACCGAGAAGAAAAGAAAATTCATTTTTGAATTTGTATTTTATGCTAAAATATGTTTTTGTCATTCTAAATGTTATCAGATCTGAGCTCGGATGCTTTTGTTTGAATTTTTAAATAAAAGTTGTCAAATCGTTTGAAGTTGTCGTAAACTGGAAAGAATGGAAAATTCATTTTTGAATTTGTACTTTATGCTAAACTATATTTGAGTCCTTCTACGTGTTATCGGATCAGAGCTGAAGTGCATTTAGATGAATTTTTAAATAAAACTTGTTACATTGTTTGAGTCATAAACGAAAAAAAAGGTATGTTCGTTTTCTAACCTGTGTTTTATATTAAAACATTTGTATATCACTCTGCTCATTAACGAATATAAACTAGAGTGCAGTAGCACTGAAATTTGAAGTAAAGTTTGTCAAACTGATTGATATCGTAGTTAATAAGAAAGATTTAATTTATATTTTAACTTAATTTTTTAAATATTTTACTTTAAAATATATATTTAAATCCTACATGCCACCAAACCTCAATGCGACCACATTATCAACAAGGATTAAACAAAAATGATCTAATATCGAAATTTATGCAATTAGAGAAGATAGAAACAATCATTTTAGTGTTTACTTTTTTATGTTAAAAAATATTTATATCATTCCATATATGAAACCCAAACTGGGTGCATTAGCACTAAAGTTTTAAATAAGTTTATTCATTAATAAGCTAGTTCATCAAACTGATTGAAACAGTCGTAAACAGGAAAGATTTAAATATCCATTTTTACAAATTTATATTTTACAATAAAATATATTTTTGTCATTCTATAGGCCATGAAATCTCAACTCGACTGAATTGGAAATGTTTTATTTATATTTTATAGTGAAATAAATTTATATCTTTCTACAGGCCATCAATTTCAATGAAGGTATTGACAATGAGAATTAAAAACAAATCCATCAAAATTATTGAAATCTTCATAAAGAGAGAAAATAGAAACATTCATTTTTGAATTTGTATTTTTATGCTAAAATGTTTTTAGGTCATTCTACATAAGAAAACCATTCGAGTGCATTAGCACTGGATTTTTAAATAAAGCGCGTCAAACTGATTGAAATGTTCATAAACAGGAAATAAAAGCGAATTCAAACATGAGATTCAATTTTATTTAAAATATGTTATGTTTAGAAGCATTTATTATGTCAAAGAAGTTTTCTTTTGATTCTTCTCCGTGTCTTTTCAAAAGCGATGTCATGAAGACAGCTTTTTGAAAATATATTTCATCTGTCAATACAATATGTCAATGATTTAAACAATTTCAAAGAATTTTGACATTTCGTGTCATCGGTTCTCAAAACCTCTAAAAATTCTATTCTTTAGAAGGAAAAAACGACCATATTAAAAAAAACATCCTTGTATCGCCCGATGTGTATAAATAATTTATTATGAAGTTTTGTGGTTTCATTTCCTTAAGAGTTTGAAATGAATACCCAACTTGGGATACCTTATTTTATTGAGGTAACTAATATTATGAATGTTTCTTTTGTTTCAAAACTTCATCATGTTCATCATCAATCAAAATATATATACTCGTAAAACAAGGACACTGTTTATTCTTAGATTCGGAAACCTTACGCATCTCTGCGCATGCGCCAGAAGACGTTGACATCAAAATAGAGATATGAATGATAACAGAAGAGATGTTATATTTGTAATTCTTCATTAGCTGGGCGCAAATGTCGCCAATTGTGAACCCAACGCGATCCGAGTCGCCTAGAAAAGTCAATGACAAAACAATCAACGGAATTCTCAATTATTTGGCAATTTTTCGCCAAATTTATTTTGGCGGAATTTTACATCATTTGGCGGTTTATCGTTTGCGTCCGGCTAACAGAAAAGTATTCATTATTATGAATAATCCGCGATTTGTTTTTAATTCCACAAATAATCGAGATTTCCCGTATTGCTCAATAAAATTTAAGGTACTTTTCCGTTAACCCGACAAAGGCCATAAATCAACAAATGAAATTTGGCGAATAATCGCCAAATAATGTAGAATTCCGTTAGCTATTTTGTCATTAGGTTTTGGGTAGGGACTTCACTAACATTTGCGCCCGGTTAATGGAAAAGTACCTATTAATGAATTAATCATTTGAATAATAAATATAGTTTAACCAAATTCGAGTTAACCCTTTAACGGGCACAAGCTGTTTTCTTTCAAAATTTCCATTTTACGTTATATTTGGGAAAAATAAGCTCAATTATGACTAAAAAAAGTATTTTTGTTAAAATTTTGTTGTTGTAATGTAGTTTATTACAGAGGTGGAAACACATATTTTCCACAAACAAAAGCAAACAATAACATTTTACTAACTTATTAATAGAAAAATATGAAATATAAATAATTTTTAAGTAAATATTATTTTTGTAAAACTATTTGTCATTAGTTATTTCAAAATTTTAAATGTATTAAATACACATGAAATAAGTGGTAGAAAAACCAAATACAATGTAAATTACCAATTGCATTATTTTAAATTATTCTGGTGAAACAACATAACAAGGAGCTGAACACAAAGTAACATTACATGATGAACATAACACTTTTGTCCGTTTCTGGTTAGTTTTGGAGCTACAATATTAGCAAAATATTTTAAGGCGGTGGTAATATATTTACTACAGCCTTAAAAAGGGTTAAAATAGTAGGATTTGAAATGACAAGCGGAAAATTTAAAGAAAATGTATCGATTTGGACTAAAATAAAATTATTTAATGAAAAATTCCAGTAACGCAATGAGCTTTCTCACTCCGTATCAACCTTTTGCAAGATAAATATATATTACCGAAAGTGATTGACTCATCTCTAGGTGCAACACAACAATTCCGTAACAAAAATTTTACATCCGCTTTGATTAACAGATAAATAATTTTAAAATGACATTTTTTTTCTGTAAATAAAGCGGAATAATTATGTGTAGAATATAACTGCTGATTATGTGGAGAATTAAGCCAAGATGTGCAACTCAGACAAATCAAGTTTAATGCTACAATGTTACTATATAATGCTACAATTTTTAAAATAGAAGCTCAAAAATTTGTTTAAAAAATTTCAACCATGTTTTTTTTAAAATCCAGTTTACAAAAACAGTTGTTGCTCCTAAAGTGAAAAATGGTTGAGGTTATTGGAGAGTTTAAACCATATATTTCAGCTCTGACGTAAAATGTGTAAAATTACTCTCTTATAATTAAAAGGATAGCTAATTAAAAAATTATGACCATGAAATATTCACTAATAGTGTAATTTAAATATGTTTTACATACTTATATTAATGAAAGTTTAAGGTATGAATTTTTTTATATGCTTTTAAAAATTGTGTAGATATTATATTGTTTAGCTGTAATAATTTTTTTAAAATGTTTGTCAAATAAAAAATGATAAAAAAAAAAGAAATATCTAAAAAAATTTCATTATCATTGCACATTTAAAAAATTCAGTAAAAAAAGGTATAAAAATTAAAATTTAAAAAAATTTTAGAATTAATTTTTTGTTATACTTCAATGATCAGCCAAATTATGAAGTTTACTTACTATATAATGGGAACATTTTATAAACAGTTTGTAAGCTAGAAATCGAAAATATTGAATTGTTTCCTTTTCCTTCATATTTTGGCCTATTCAGTAAAATTTTCACAGCTATTAATTTAATTGCCACTTTTTAAATTAAAATTAATGTTAACAAATTTAAATTAATTAAAATTAATGTAAACAAATTTTGTTTAGAGTTACCATTTCAATTGAATAATGTTGTTCAAAAATCGAAATATTTTTTCAAGTTTATTTGAACGCGTAAAAAGTTTTTCCGTTTTATTTTCTGTAAACTATTTTTTTTTATAAATATTTATTATTAAATCTGTTTTTTTTCCTTGTAGTAAGCGATAGCAAGAATTGCACTGAATTCAGTACACATGCACTTACGTGATAAAGTGTAACAATATACTAAATTTAAACTCTGATAAACTTAGTTTAAAAAAAGAGAGGAAATTGTTTGACATCACCACGCCTTTATCTTATATTAAATTGCTTACAGAAGAATGTATTTTTTAGATTAAAATGTCATTGGTTTTTTGGCATTTGACTCATATCCTCAAACTTGCATTAATCATCATTAAATTATTCTTTTTGTTATTAATTTCGAATTAATAGAAATTTAAGACTTTTTTTATTTATAGAATTATATTTTGTTTGTAAGATTTCATAGATTTTTCGTTTATATAGAAAAGGAAGAATAACCAGCACTTCAGAATTTTAGCATATTTTATCTAAAAATAAAATAAAATGTTAGCCAACGATAATTGCAAATTTTTTATTACAAAAATCTATTAATTTATCAAAGATGGCTACAATTTTAATAAACTTAGTTATTATTTATGGAATTGCATGCTACATTTTAAACGACTATCATCGTAATAAGTTTTAAAGAAATTGATAATTTTTGGTTCATTTGATTGAATATTCGCTACTAAAAATCGAATCGATTACAAAATAAGAATTATAATATATTTAATTTTTTAAATACGTAATAAAATTTTTTTTAAAAAAAATGTCTCAGTTATAAAATATGCTTTCACCTTATAAAATATGCTTTCTTTTATATGCATCTCCGAAAATGTATTTTTAAAGTTGGTATTTCTGTTTTTTCTATAATGATTATTTTTAGAAATTTTCTTTCTCTTAATAATTTTAACGTTGAAACCCTTATATGTAATCATGTTTATCAACAAAAGTGTTTTGAAGACATTTTTTTTTATTTTTAAAGATTTTTTGCTAAATAACTGTGATATTATAATAATAACTATATCTACCCAAATTAGAAAATTATGAAATCTTGATAACCAATTCGATTGTGTTAATAAAAAAAATAAATATCCGGAATTAATGTCATTAAATCCTATGTCTGCTTGAGAGGAAGAACGATTTGATGTATATAGTATAATATTAGCTCTTAAGATGTTGCAGACAGATAATTCTTTTATATTTTTCCCCTTTTTGGAAAATATTCAAGAGAAACTGGCCCACTTTTGTGCTGCACCTGGAGCGAATTCTTCAACGAATTTTTTGTTAAAATATAAAGCTGTGTACCATCTTTTGATTAATGTATTTTGAAACCCTAATAAAAGAATAACTAACCTCTTTCTACTTCGAATACATGGAATTCATACTTTAAGGCATTAGGTCAGAACTGTGTAAAGTGTTTGTTGGGTACACATTTAAAAAAAATTGTGAGCCAGTATAATCTGCCTAGGTAAAAATTAATGTTTTGAGGGCCCTTTTTTTTACTGCTTTACAGATTTACTGTTTTTGGTCGATAATAATGGAACTGGCACATATGCTCTTCAAAACAAGAGAAAGGTCACTATCACCTTTTCAGTGTATACCTTGTTTAAATTATAGTTTAAATAATGCTTTGGAAATTTTTAATGATTTACGGCTTATATTTATCGAAATATTTTAAATGTTTTGAATATTTTCCGAAAATACCAATTGATTGAATGACTCCATTTCTAAAATTTTCCATTATCTGCTTCGAATTGATGCGTATCATTATACTCCTATGTTTTTTACTTTAATCCAGGAAGTTACTGTTAAATCATGAGTTAAAGCCGTTTATAATATTATATTACCCTTTAAAATACTGGCCCTTTTAATACTTACCCTTTTAAATACTGAATATATGCATGTTCCATCAATTTTATGGTTTCTTTATAACTATTAGTTTAAAATCTGAAACAAACCGAGGAGAAATTTTAGGTGGATTCCACCTAGTCGATAATATATATATATATATATATATATATATGTATATATATATATATATATATATATATATATATATATATATATATATGCGTGTGTGTGTAAAATAGATATGAAAATATCTATATTATAGGTATTTATGTAATACATTTATAACATTATAGATATTCTATGCATTAGATACGTATTTTATATTAGATATGTGTAGAATATATGTATGTTCTATACGCATCTATGCCGGCTCTCTGGCTCAGAGGTAGCACGTCTTCCTCGTGTTTTGGGAGTTCCGTGTTCGAGTCCCGGTTCGGGCATGGTTGTTCTTTGTGATATTTGTGAGATGTGTGAATGTGCCCCCCGGTAAAAAGGGGATGTGCAAGCAAATGTGGTGAGTGTGTAGCTAAGTCGTACTCTTGGCCCTATTTGGCGCTGCTTCAAAAACAAGAGACGCTCCTATCGGCATAAATATGCTGTTGTATCAGCAGAGGCCTTGTCCATAGGCAAATGCCATTAGCAACAACAACATACATATGTATCTAGATATATATAAAAAATATAATATGCTTTTGAAAACTTATTATAGATACGTATTCTAATATTTATAATATGTTTTCACCGCTTAATATCGATAAAATATTTCAGGCTTAATGTATTAATGTGATTATATCCAAAGTACTAAATAAATGTATTTGTCTTTAAAGATCTAACTAAAAGCATTACTTTAGACTAATGTATTTGTTTCTAAGGAACAAATAATATATGATACATATTAGTAGATAAACAAGACCGATGAAATACTAGTAAACACATAAATATTATAAAACGGTAAAACTTCCTCAAATTGTTCTTCCTCTTATTTATTGCTTTATCCAAAAATATACGGTGTAAACGGGAGGGGGGTACAAAGTGAAAGCTGTTATTACGCCAAATATTTTTTTTCAGACTCCACTTATTTTTTTTTTCCTAAAGGGCAAGCGATGCTTTAATTATTCGCCTTAGCTGTTGAGAAAGCAATTACATTATTGCCCCATTTCTAAACAGAGCAGAAATCGCCCAGGGAATTATACCAATCGTTATTAGAGCTACGAGCCAAGTCTAAGAAGTTGTCATCAGTTTCGTTCTCCGAAAAGTGAACGAAAAAAAAAACTTTTTCCTTCTCTAAAAAAAGCGCTACGTGCGATGATAAGTGATTGCTGTTGTTTCGACTTTCTTTTTTTATGTGAAGTATTAATTGTTTAGTGGGCCAAATGTTTCACCGAGAAAATCGCTTGTTTTTAATTTCATCCAAATCTTTAACACGACAATCTTTTAATTTGATGCTCACAATCATTTAAACTTTTTAAATCATTAAAATGCTAAAAATACTACAGTCGTATTATTCAATATCCTTACACTTATTCTATTTGCTATGTTCATGCGCGTATACATGAGATTGTAACTGAACACTTAGTGACTGGGACATGACAGAGCAATTCCACGCATAGCTATCCAGATAAACTAATTGCACATTTCTAGTAATTTTATTAACCACTTGACATACGAATTTATTTAACAAACCTAAATAGATGACACATCCAATATTAAACATTTATTGTTATTTTAATTCCTGTAATAATGTAACGAGCTTTAAGATAGTGAAAAGTTTCTAAATGATTCTGGGATTTTGAATTACTGAATACTTTCGCTTAGTTGCAGGTTTAAAATTAATAATTCAATAATTCGATGCGCGAGTCAGAGACGTCATCGGATGTGAAGAGGTTGACTGCAATTAAGATTTACTGTAATTCAAACGCATAATTCCTTGTGTAAATTGCAAAGATAGTATAAAACTTGCTTTTATTTTGCATTTTATAGCAGTACGAAAAATCAAGCGATTAAATATTTGATTCGAAAATAAAAACAGTTTCATCTTAAAAATGTAATATATTAAACATATTTTTTTAAATTTCCACTATTAAAGGAAAAGTTGCACTACATTTAAAATTAGTATTTATTGTAATATATTTATATATTATAAATTTAGTATTTATTATATATTATATTATATTTAAATTAGTATTTATTATATATTATATTTAAATTAGTATTTATTATCTTTTCTTTATCTTTATCTTTACTTATAATAAAGCACAATGTGTGTGTGTGTGTGTGTGTGTCTGTTGGCGATGTACAGGCCAGACCGTTCGACCTACAGCTACCAAATTTGGTATACGTATACCTTGGGTGCCGGGAATGTGCACTTCGGAGCCCTTTTTTTGAATTTCTAATTAAAAATTTAATTGATTAAAAAATAAACCAAATTTAACGTTTTTTCGCTATAACTTCCGAAAATATTATAGTACAAAATCGATTTTTGCATCAAGTTAAAGCGCAAAAAATTAGCTTTTCAATGATACTAATGTTTTAAATTATGAATTAAAACTCTATTTTTAATGAATATTTAAACATTTAATTTAATCGTTTTTTTTCAACAATTTATTTCGCAAAAAAAATAATAATAAAATTTTATCTTCTCGAGGATTTCAAAAAAATATCAGCTTTTAATAAAATGTTGCCATCACATTTTCAGAAGTTCTGATTTTAAAAAAAGTTAATTACTACCAAAATTAAAACAGAAAAATACAATTTTCATCACGTGATTATATGAAATGAATTAAATAGGAAATGTGATATTTTTTTAAACAATAAATGCAAGTGAAAATCGTTTGCAATATCAAATTTAATAATTCAATTAAAGAATTAAAATAAATAAAAATACAAAATAAATATATTACAAAACTGCGACAGTTAAAACTGAAAAAGAATTTTTAGAAAAGCGCCAAACGATAATCTTCTGTGAGCGAGGTTAATTATTTAAAAGTAAGAAATCTTAAACGAACTTTTAAAATGACGCCATTTCAAAGAAACGAAGAACAAAAAGCAATGTGAAGAAGATATTTTGTGCAAATCAAAGAATTCACCTTCGTGATTGTAATTTTTCTCCGCATTTTAATGAATCATGCGAAATAAAAACGCATCTTCTTTCAAACAAGCATACGTAATAATTAACAATGCAAAATTTGTAAAAGCACATAAAACTATTTTTACCCGCATATTTCGGAGACATCAAAACTTTCTACCAAAACAATATCGTGTTCTCTCACGAGAAAAAATAAATAAAATATCATTCCAAATTAAACATATAAAATTGTCATTTTCGGCACGTGCCTGTATAAAATGAAATAAATATGAAACATGATATTTTTGGAAAATAAATGGATGGAAACGTTTTCTATGATATTTTACTGTACACATATTACTAATCCAATTAAACAATTTTATTTAAGGCAAATATGGCTTAGCATCTACAAGGCATCTTCTGTAATCGAAACCCAACATCTAATTTCTAAATTTTTTGGGGAGAGATAGAAATAATCTCTTAGCAATTGGTCCAAGTGAAATATATAATTATAGATTTAGGGAAAAAATGCTGATGAATTAAATTTTTACATACATCATCTGCTCTGTGAATCATATTTAACAAAATATTCTTGAGACAATAAGTCCTTAAATAATAATAAATTCTTGAGACAAAAGTCCTTAATTAAATAAGTCCTTAAATAAAATCCAATCAACTAAATCAATCATCAAAGCTGATCGATCTATGAAAATTTCAATATAACTATCACAGTAAAAACTGGCGATTTTAGATCACTTTATCAAGATCTCAAAGAAACCAATCAAGGTTACTCTAGAATAATTGCTCTAGATTATGAAAATGATGATTGATCTAAACTTGCAATATTCAGAACTGAATAAATCAGCCAGATTTGAAGAAGATAGAAATGCTTATTTATTTATTTAGAAGTTGAAATATTAAGAATATTTTACAAATATGAATCTATAAGACCAAAGGAATTTAAACCATTATTTTTTGAAATATATTTATAAACCTAAAAAAATATTATTGAGAGCCTTTATATACATCTAAAAATAAAATTAAAAACTGAAGGTTTCAATTAACCTGTGAAATTTTTCCTGAATAATTCCTTGAGATCTTATAAATTATAAAAAAAAATTATAATGTTACAATTTCTGTATTGAACATTAATATTCAATGTCGGACTTTTCTGCTTTCAGTTCTTAGTTTTATTTAAAGACATGCTTAGATTGAGTAAAGAGGTCGTTGTATTAATTGAAGTTTCATCATTTTCATTTTAATTTAAAAGTGAATTTTACGTGAACTGATAGAAAATCAGAGAGAGATGCGGACTTCAAAGATAGGACTGTTTAAGGTTTACATAATAGTATAAGTGAATTACATGACCATCGAAATTTGAAGCTTAAAAATATTTTGCTGAAAAATTTATTATGAGACAAAGTTATATATAAAAAGGATTTAACCCTTTAGTCGGCATTAATATTGGCGAACCGACTGGTCGCCAAAGGCGGCTAGTATTTTATATATATTTATTAGTATTTATGATATACTATTTTTAAATAATAACATCGCGTAAAGTTCAATTTTGAGCAATATTTTTGAGAATTATTAGCATATTTTACTAAGCTTCAGCAGGCATACACATACACATAAACTCTCACACACATACAAATAAACATAAAAACAGATATAAATAAACACACAAGCATCAATAAACATACACAGACACCAATAAACACACACAGACATCAATAAACACACACACACATAAATAAACACACACGCATTTTTCTTTTTTTATTAATAGAGATAAAATACATCCGTTTATGATATCATGTTTTTAATTTAGATATATATTAGTTTCATCCAAATTTGATTTTCATAATTGAATGCTGATGCTGAAATTATTCTAATTCACTTAATTGTAAAATGCAATTTTATTGACATCAATTCAAAATGCACTTTTAGAAACAATTAAACTGTTCTTAAACCATATCAAAGCTACAAAAAGCTGAAAAAGCATAATTTAATCAATCATGGAAAGAAATCCTTTTCCATACAATTTCTTCTCTAGTTTGAAGTTAACAATAATGAAACAAAAGTCTATAATTATGAAATAAGAAATAATATTTTACGCATCAAAAAAGTGATGCAGTTTTTGAATATGTTTGAAAAGGCATTTTAAAAATGCATCACACAATTTGTCTTTTAGAAATTTTTATAATAGATAAAAAAAGATGGGATGAATTTGAAGTTAGGTTTTTTAAAAATTCTGCCAGAATGAAGAAAAGTACGGATTGGAATTATTTTTTATCGAATAAATTTGCTTCGATTTTCAGTTTCAACCAATTAATCACAATTTTTCCTCTAGTGTTTTTTTAAAACTTATATTTAAAATACAAAGGAAGAAAAATTGCTCTTGCGTTCGATTTATTTTAAATTTAGCGAATAAAGAAATGAGACAAGATCATTCCACGAACGTCGTTTTCTGAATAAATTTCCAAACAGGAAAGATTTATCTCCTCTAAATCTCTACGAATGCATAAAAACCGTCTTCTTAAAATATTCTTTTGTATACACTTTATCAAGTGGCTATTTAAAAATCCAGACGTTTAGAAAAGAATCTAAATTTAGACGGTGGCTTCCTAATCCATTATTGCTAAGCTTCCTGAGAATTTTTCTCTCTCCTAAATATAGATCCTCTTTTCTTCTGTTGTATTATTTCGAGACATTCAGCAATTCAACTCTTCTTTGATATTTGTTTCATTTAAATTTTCACTCCACGAAAACAGGGAGATGTCTTAAGTTACTTTCAAAAATTACCAAATTCACACTCATAAAAGGTGCCTTTTAAAAATATTTTATAGCATGTTAAATCCGATCTTCAAATAAAGAATTTCCAAACTATGGATGTGAGTAATTGTGGTTGAATTCTAAGGGCCATCACTGGCCAAGGCACAACCCTTCCCATGTGAAGTATGTCCCTTCATCGATAAAAAGTAGTCACCTCCCTCCACCTTTTTGGGACCCATTATGTTTGCAAGAACCATAGCAGAATCATTTCATCCTCATTTTTTGAGGTGCCCTCCCAGTAAAACAAGAAATGAAGGGAAAATAAATGCCTTTCATTATGCGCAGGATGCGGTTAAAGAATCGGGATTTAACACATGATATATCTGTCACGTAATCTATTTGTGGCTGTCTCTAAAGGTTATATTTTGATCCAAGATGTAAAATTCAATCTTCCCAATCAGAAACCCCTTTCTGTTTTAATACTCAAATAGTAATGACACACATGAATTAATTTAGGTGAATTATCATTAGCCTTTTTGGTCCGTTATCATTTGTGTAAAAATTTATATTTACTTATATTTTCTTTATTTCTTCAACAAAATATTTCCATTTTCTTTGAAAGGAGTTTATATTGTTTGTTTCTGAAAAAGAATTAAAGCTCAAAGGTTGAAAATCTAATGTTCCAAATTTTTCTTTTTAATTAAATCCGTGATCCTTATAACTGAATGCAGGCAAGTCCTGGAAATTAAAATAAAGAGATAAAATTTACAAAACTAACATACCTAAACAAATGTGTACAAGATATATTGATACCCCAGATTTGGTTTATTCACATCTTTACTTAGATAAAAATAAAATTAAATTCCCCTTTTCGCAAAACATTAAAGATTAATACTATTGGAAAATTATAATACTGTATAATAAAAAATATATTTCACGAAAGGTGAGACAAAATTAAATACTAAGTAGTGTGAAAATATAACTTGTTAATTAGCATTAAAATATTATGATAATAAATAATAGCAGGTATTCACTAATATAAGCATGCGCTCTGGATTTATTTGTTGCACATCGGTTTTCCCCAAAAATATCTTGAATACACCATTCTTCTTGTATGCTTTTTCTTTATAATATAATTAATAATAAAGAAAATTTATAAATAGACTCTTCCTTAATCAAGAATTAAAATAATCGCCATCTACATTTACTTCGCATAAGCTGTGTTGATAAATCGGGACAATCTTGAGGCCAGTTCTCAATTAAATTCAAACTCGAAATTTTTAAAGATTTGAATCTAGACATTTCAAAACTTCCTGAATAATAATAATAATAATAAGATTTTGTAGTTTAATCTCTAATTTCTTTTACAAAATCTGTGATGAGTGGCTGTTCGAATATAAATGAACACGATAACTATGAAATTAAAAGAACTAGATGGATAAAATTTGGTGTAATTAGTTTAAATGCAGATATCTTTCAAATTAAATACATTGACAGTTTGATATCCATAGTTTCATGCTGTTGTATCAATTGGCGCTTGCCATGGACAGTCACCGATTTTAAGCCAAGGGTGAGTATCTTGTTTTAAGTAGCGCCAACTACAGCTAAAAGTACATCTTATCTACTCACGTAACACAATCGCTTTCACAGCCCCTTTTTACAGGGGGGCACATTCACAAATCGCACAGATGAAGAATAGCCCTATCCAAACCGGAATTCAAACCAAGGACGTCCAGATAAAGGAGGAGATGCACCACCCCTGTACCAGGACATCGGCATTGAAAAAGTGACAATTTAGTAAACGCAATGACTTAAAGTAATGAAATTTAATATGTTATTTAATATTTTATTGTGCTCGTGATCTGGAAGTTCTGGGTTTGAGTCCCGGTTAGGGCATTGTTATTCTTCTGTGGACTATAAGTGAGGAGAGTGATTGCCCCCCTCCCCTGTAAAAAGGGGCTGTGCAAGCGAATGTGGTGAGTGTGTAGTTAAGGCGCACTCTTGGCCTTAGTTGGCGCTACTTCAAAGACAAGAGACGCTCCTTTCGGCTTAAAATCGCTGACGGCAGTCAGTGCACTTTTCCATGGCAAGTGCTATTAGAAGCAACAACATTTTCCCACACCGACTTTTTATCAAATTTTGAAGTGGCGTCCTAGCACAGTGGTCTTCCTCGTGAACTGGGCTTCCCGGGTTCGAGTCCCAGCCTGGGCATGGTTGTTCTTCTATGTTCTATCTGTGAGTAGCAAATTTGTACAAAATACTTTAAGCGTATTTTACAACGATATACTTAATTGTTGATAGGAATATCAACTCCTTTACATTTTTGCTACTAATATTACATTCATTGTTGGTGATCAAAATAGGACTGATTACCGGCGTCCTGGCACAGAAGTAGCGCATATTCTTTGGGATCTGGAAGTTTCAGGTTCGAATCCCGGTTAGGGCATGGTTCTGTCTGTGAGGTGTGTGAATGTACCCTCCTGTAAAAAGGAACTGTACAAGCGAATATGTGTGTGCATCTTTATTTGAGCTAAAAACCAAACTTCTGTCCTCGGGTGCTCAGGGGTCCATACCCTCAGAAGCTACTGCAAACCCTCTTTCCGTTGTAAAGCGGATACGAGATCACCATATATTATTGTAGTTCTATATCCAATTATGGTTTCAATCGATAAAAAAGGGAATTTTATAAATACTTCCGATTTCCCTTAGAATACTACTAGTCACAAAATTCTCATGTGAGGAACACTAAAAATAAAAATCTGAGCCCGCATGACGATCATATATCTTTGTCCATAATCCGTAATTTTATGCGGAAAAGAAGAAGAACAATGCATTTCTTTTAAGGTATACGAACATCCATTTTGGTGATCTTTATAGTTGATTTTAGAATTAAAAAATATTATTACACACTTTTATACAATATGCAATGATATGTATTTACAAAAATGTAGAAATGTAGCTATCAAATGGCATATATAGGATACAAATATTCATGTATGTGTACCCTTGTTCTTGTATTTGGAAATCGAATAAGATTTTTAAAAAAAAGTTTTCTTCTAAGGAGACTACAAAATGCCACTCTCGAATTTCTCTGTCTCTGCCAAAATTTAGTGCCAAAATGCAGCGGAAAACGTGTATGGTCTTCCTTTTCCCTCCTTTTTTATGAAGTGTTGAATGTTACTCCTCGCCATGTTTGATGTTATAATATATGTGAATAATTTCATTTTTTTTAAATTGCTGGTATAATTTTTGTATAAAATATACTAAAAAAGAAATATAAAGCAAAAACTTTTAGGTATAGAAATTTATCATATAGCTTATTCAAAATTTGATGGATGACTTAAAATTCAATTCACATTAATCTTAGAAATTTCCCAAGCTAAAAAATAAACTTAGTATATTCCTCTCTAATTTTTAAATACTAGATCAGTATTGATAAATAACATGAAACTTTTGATTCTCTTTGCACATTCAAACATTAAATCTTATACTATAATACGAGGAATGGTTGTCAAGTCGAAAATCGCCCCAGAATTAATAAACTCCGGTAAACTTGGGGGTCTGGAGTTTTTGGCCACGAGGAATCGATTGGCGCCGGTTTTGAAGCGCTACGGTTGAGCAGTTCGGAGTTACAGATAGGATATTTTCAAACTTTATTAGTTCGCCATAATGGCTACTTAAATTTTCAAGTGGTAACGTGCTGCCATCTATAGCCAATATGCCATCTATATCAATATTCATATATATATTTTTTCATTTCATGCAGACACGTGATGAAAATTGCATTTTTATATGTTTAATGCGCAATAATAATTTATTTTTTTAAATTTGAGTTTTTGTCAATCTGATGGCAACATATTAATAAAATAATTTTTTCCCTTTAACTCGTAACGCATGCTTGGAGTTTAAGTTTTAAGCATGCTTGGAGCTAAATAGTTCCCTTTCCAAACTCTAACTTTGTTTAGAATAGTTTACAATGGTGCACTTTGACCGGTTATCTTTTCACCAATGGTTTCACAAATTTTCTTATGGCATGTGTTGTTTTGATAAATCACAATTGAAAATTTAAATATTCGAGTTAGCTTCGATACCTGTTTTCTCCGAGCGGAGCTCGGTCACCCGCTGGTCAAATGTAAAACGTTTCTAAACGAAGAAACTATTTATTTTTATTCAATAATTTCAAAACATAAGCAGGTCGTGGTGGCCAATAGATCCTCATTGGGTCTAGGAGAGAAAAACCCCAATGTCTGAGCGGATAACTACTAATGCCCTGTGCATTTTTGATAAAAAGTTGATTTTTGACATATTAATCAAATCGGATTGTCAAATAGACAATGTAAATAACTACCTAAGGCCCCGTATCATTGGAGGTTTCCTAATGCTTTAGAATTATTTAATCATGTTCTTTTATTACCTTTACAAAATTTCATTTTACTTATTGTTTCATTTTAGGTGCTTATTCAAAATAAAATCGATTAAAATTTTGTAATATAATTTTTAATTTTTTCATGTTTTTAAATTTTTTTATAGATTTGTATAAGTTTCTCATGGAATTAACCTTTTGTTTTTACTTTTAATCACATTTTCATTTTTTATTTCGAAATTTTTATACGCAAGATATCGAAGCCAATTTTCTTAAAGATGACTCATGATTAAGTATTTCATTATTTCAAATTTTATAATACTTAAATATTTAAAAAAGTATTTACGTAGAAGTTAAATTAAAACCGATAAAACGTATCTAATTTTAGAAATTGGAAGAAGTAGAGGAGTCTCAAAAATTTAAATTAAATGAGGAGCTCTATACGGGTTAATAAGATCTGATATAAATAAATAACATAAAATGTTTTTAATTCTACTTTTTAGTATATAAACGATACTTTTTTAAAACTAGAATCTAATATAAGTAGGATAAAAGTGATACGTTTTAAAGATATGTAGTCCCAAATCCTTATCTTATTATTCAGTAAATGGGTGAAATAAATTCTGAATGTTTCTTCTTATCCAGTTCTAGTTATTTTGTATGAGATGAGTTTATTCATATTCAGAAGCTGAAATGGTCCCATTTCATTCCTTCTTTTAACTGGCTTTCTTCAATGCAGTATATGGCCTTCAGCACAAACGGACGATGAGTCTTTCGATAAGGTCATCAACCTCCCCAATGACAGACTATACGTGCTTAATGAAGGACGTTTTTACTCTTTTTCTGAGACGTGATGACGTTAAAATCTGGAAGCAGGTTACCGTTTCTCTTTTTCAATATCATTCTTGAATTTTATCCGTCACTTCTTCAGTTATCGTCCGTTAAATAAAACACATAAAAGTGACTATTTGCCAATGAATTCACGACCAGGATGTAGTCGAAATCGTGTACTATTTTGTGTTTTTAATTACAGCTACTAAATATTTTGAATTTCAATTCGGAGAGATATTTGTAACAGGATATATTAGGGGAGAAAGAGGTTACGGAAAAATGTATGAAATATAAAGAAATAAAATATGAAAATAATAGTACAGAATATAAAGATTAAAATGAAACCTGCTATGCATATTTCAATGTATCATGTTAGAACATCATGTCTTGAACGACCAAGCACCACGTGCTCGTGCAAGTTAAATTATATTTTTATTCATTTTAATGGTTTCATCGAATGAGTCCCTTTAGTATTGCAAACGATCCAAAAAAAACTTTGTCTCGCATTTATCGTATAAACAAGAATCTCTCATTTCATATTTATTTCATTTCATATAATCGCGTGCTCAAAATGACATTTTTCTAGGTTTTACTTGTTGCAGTCATTAACTTATTTTTTCAATCAGATCTTTTGTAAATGCAATGGCAACGCGTTATTAAAAGCTGATTTTTTGAGATGCTCGTTCAGATAATAACATTTTTTTCCGCCTGCGGATTTTTATTGACGCCATAAACCTCATCCCAAAAACAACATCATGTTTTGACATGATATAAAACAGTATCCGTTGGTTGAATCATGTTGATCAATGGTTATATCTCCATTAGTCCCTGTGTAAATATCATGTCTTGTTACTGAAATATATGCATCATTTATATGGACAGCGTTTAAATGCTTTTTCTTTTCCTGAACGAGAAATTCTTGTATATATTTAAAAGAAAAATTATTGTATATATAAATTTATTTATTTCGTGTATCTCGGAAACGACTGTAATTATTTGTATCAAATTTTATATTTAGATAAGCTTTTGCTTTTTAAGTTCAATTACATAGGTTTCTTTCCTGAAAAACGCAATTTAACATATAACAAGTAATATACACAAAAATAGTCAATTCCTACAGGAAAACAAGGAAAAATTTATATTAGTTACTTTTTATTAAATAATTATATATAAAAATTATATTAAATAATTATAAATAATATAATAATTTTTTAAAAAGTTATTGATTCTTCGTAAGAATTGAACACCCTTTCTTCACCTTAACTTGAAGAAAAACTGAAATACTACATTCTACCAACGAGCTACTGCCCGTTGAATTCTATTTTCATTACAAACTTCAAAAACTCTATTTAAAGCATTGAAAATAAAATTAATTTAATTAATGAACAAATATTTGAAAAAACTGCATTTACATCAAATGACATCCACTGAAGTTTTTTAAAAATGTATTTGAACTTGAGTGGATGAATTAAAAATATTTTATTATTGAAAATTTGAACAATATTCATAAATATATATAGGGAGAGCGTGAAATAATAGTTGGAACTGGGAAAAAAACAATTCATATAAAAAAATTAGAATTCAACTTCCGTTTTGAAGAAAAGGGCACTATTGTGGTCGAAATAACATGAATGGCGAGTTTGTTGTAGATCCTTGGTTCAAGTCCCGCTTTTTCCTTATTAATTTTTTAATTCTGAATTTTCATTTAATATTTGGGTTTTTTTTAATTTATCTGTGTAGCTACATTTTCTGGAAAACCCCTATTTTAAACAAAAAAAGAATTATAACGTAAATATGCCAGCACCCTGCCACAGAGGTACCGCGTCTTCCTCGTGATATAGGCTTAGGCTGGTTAGGCATGATTCTTTTTGTGTGTACTATCTGTGAGGCGCATTAATGCGCCCCCCCCCTGTAAAAAGGGGAGGTATAAGTGAAAGGGATGGGTGTGTAGCTACGTCGTACCCTTGGCCCTAGATGGCGTTACTTCAAAAACAAGAGACGCTCCTGTCGGCTTAAAGTCACTGACGGTCGTCAGCGTGTTTGTCTACGGCAAGTGTTATTAGTAATAACAATAACAACATCTATCATAGCATTCTATCTGCTCTCATGCTGACAATATCATATAATGGCATCAGGAACCCGATTTAGTACTTAAGTATTAGACCGTCTTCGCCAATGGTTTAGTAACTCATTGGCGACAAATTTTAATTTGGCAATAAATATCAACGGATTACACCATTGCTAGGTTGCCATAATTGGTGGTTTTGCTATTCATTGGTGACGATAAGGCATCACCATTGAATTTGGGCTATAAAGTTGGACGGTTTAATACACAAGTACCCTCGATTTCACCATGGGGAAACCGAGTGCAATTCAAACATACGAATATTGATAGATAAATTGTAAAATAAATACTGTAATATAACAGATTATTATGAATAACATTTGAAGTGTGTTCATTTTTTTTTATTTATTTAAATGACCAACTCATATGTGGTTTTGAAAAATATTCTAATATAATCCAAATGGGATTCGCTTCTAAATATTTAACTAGACACAAGAAAAAAAATTGTTGAGTGAACCATGGTTTTTTTCTTCCAGATAATATGATTTATCATACATTCTCTATTTTTTTATCAAGCTAAAACATACTTATTCGTTATTTGAAATTTCGAGTTTTTTTCTTGCTATAAAAGCTTGAAGAATTTTAAACTAAACAAAATAGGTAAAACAGTGGCATCATCCAAAGGGGCCCGCATAAGTTCACTACTTGTTTTTAATGACGTTGCCATTATGCTTGGATAAATATTCCCTGAAGCGGAATATCTAAAAAATATTGGGATTTAAAACGAAAAATTTGCTTAATTATTGTGTTAGGATATGAAAATTAACAAACATTTCTTTAAGTCCGGCAAAACCAAGGAAATGTTTCAATAATAAAGAGAAAGAGGGGAAATTATAGCTTAATAAAAATCTAGTTAAGCTGTGCACCATGAAACTCTGTGTTTGTAAATAAAGCATAAAAAAGCAAAGGAATAAAAGGCTTCTTTTAAAAAATGATTAAGTGAAAATAATACAGCAGAACTGGATATTCTCATGTTTCAAAGTTTCAACTTCAGAACGAAGTAGATAACCTTGAATTATTATAATCGTTGGATACATTAAGTAAGTGTGGGTAGCAAAGATATTTAAAAGAAAAATATACGTGAGTTATATTTATCTTTCAACAACACTTCATACTCTTTCAATACGAACTTTGGTTTCCCATGTATCTATTACAAATAGGCAACCATTTGACTAATTATTGATAATGATAATATTTTATTTTAGTTAAATCTTTTGCGTACAACTTCATTTCCATGATTTTTTCAGATGACAGACATTTAAATTGTTCTAAATATATTATGTGAATTATGTACTTGATTTTAAGATAGAAACCAGTCTCAAAGCATCAAAGATTTATAAAAAAATAATTGCGAATTTAATATATCTTCTAATTATCGCTATTTTGTAACCATATTTTTATTCAAACATAAAATATAATCTTTCCTCTTTAGTTTTCAACAATAGAATAAATGTGAATGATTGTTGTAATAAAAAATGTGACGATTTGGATTCTGGTGTAACAATGTAGTATATTGTTAAAAACAAAAAAAAATTTGAAAAAAATTGTTAAAATTCAAAAATATTTTCAGATATTAAATAGATATCATTTAGAGGATGATGAAAGGAATAATATCTTTAATGTGCTTAGTATTAGCAGACTTGGAAAACGTGGATGGAAAAACTTCAAAATTTAACCTAATTTTAAATGATTTAAAATTTCAAAAAATTGATTCTAGGTATAAATGTCAATTACTTGATAGCTATGAATCAAATGGTTTGGGCTTAAGAGTGCCAACACACAGAAAGAAAACACATTCTTCTTTAGCATTGGGTAAAAATATTTTCCTTTTTATCAACCAAATTTTTAACTAATATCGAATTTAGTCCAAAATTATCCAATTTCAATATTCATTTAAAGAAGAATGGGGCAAAAGTTTCGAAAGATTTTTAAAATGAACAGTAATTTCAAGAATGGTAAACTTATTTATAAAAGAAATAATCGTCTTTAGTAATTTATCTAAATCGCCCTGAAAATTGATTGTGCTTAGTTAAAATTAAATTTTTGATGCATCACATGATGTCCACCATTCTCTCAAAACATCTACAATTCCAAGAATTAATTTATCCCACAGCATGAATAGTAAAAAAACTTTATTAACTATCTAAACCTCTCCTGTCTTCAGCCCTACTTTATGATTATAAGAATTTGTATTTCTTGTACATTAATTTATCTCACAATCTGGATAATCACGTTTTTTAATTTACTAACAGCAACTCTCCTTCTGTTTTCATTCCTCTCCTCAATATATCCCTAACACTTTATGATTAAAAGAATTTGTATTTAGTATCTATTAATTTATCTCACATTCTGGATAATCATGTTTTTCAATTTCCTACCTCTACTTTTGTTTTCAGTCATCTCCTCAATATATTCCTAATATTTTATGATTTAAAAAATTTGCATTTCTTGTTTATTTATTTATATCATAAAATAGATAATCACGTTTAATTTACTACCTGTGCCTCTCTTTCTGTCATTAGTCCTCTCTTCAATATATTCCTAATACTTTATGATTAAAAGAATTTGTATTTCTTATGTATTAATTTATCTCACAATCTGGATAATCACATTTTTAATCGACTACCAGCGCCTCTCCTTTTGTCTTCATTCATCTCCTCAATATATTCCTAATATTTTATGATTTAAAAGAATTTGTATTTCTTGTTTATTAATTTATCTCACAATCTGGATAACCACAATTTTTTCATCCACTACCTGTGCCTCTCCTGAATGTATTTCTAATGCTTCATTTTTAAAAGAATTTATATTTATTTTAAATTAATTCATCTCACAATCTGGATAATCACAGTTTTTAATCGTCTACCTGCGCCTCCCCGTCAGTTTAACTGCTTAGTCAGAAATCCTTCAATGGATCGGTTTATAAAACATTGTATCAAACACATTTGTACTTAAATTTGGAGATAAAAAAAACTTATCCACGCTTTTGCTGCGCAACTTAAGAGCGAAACGCCATTTTCACTTTTTGTATCGGCAACCGAAATCTCATTAGTAGACGCTTAGAGCCACCAAGGTCTATTCATGCAAGCGAATCTGTTTCAGTCGGACGATCCAAGTGTCGCTAGGGTTCCTCTTAGTCCTCAGTAGTCACGCTCCAATGCCGAAAAGCGTTGAGCCTTGTCGAATTTGAAAAGAGAAATAGGGGTTTTTCCCCCAGTCTTATCAAAATTCAAAAGACGTACGATTATTTCAATATATTGATTTCGGATAAAATACTGAAAAGACATGACAACTTACGATATATTTGGAGCATAAGTGCTGAAAAAAATTTCAAATTTGAAATAAATCGACTGGGAAACTAAATAAAAGTCAAAAGGTATAAATTCCATAGTTTTTTAAAGAATTCATAGAAGTGCTGTCTACTGAACTTTCGCTTAAACTTACACTATACTCTCATTGTCTGGTTAGCACAATAGTGTGGCAAAGAGAATCGAATATGCATTCTTGATATAGCTACGTTTTTAGCGAAGTGGTTTATGATTAAATGGACTTTACTTGAGGACATCACAAACAAATTTATTTACAGCTATTTAGAGGATGACTTGATAAAGTAAAAATTCAGATAAACACAACCCAGCAGTAATAGTCACTTACAGCTTAAATGAAAGTCTTTGCACAACAAAAACCGACTGCAAAACAGCTATCGTATAGCACAGCAACAGTAAATTCAATAACACAGCGAACTCAATAACACAACGTTACGCACAATAAACACTGCTAACTAATAACAAGCAGGAAAAGTATCCACTAGTCCAGCGAGACGCTTCTCTTCCGAGAGATAGGAACTGCCAAATGCAAGAGCCCGTCCCTTATATAGCCAGGCGAGGAAATCGCGAAGCTTCGGAAATCACCGCGAGCGATCCAGCGAATACCAGATTATTCCTTTCGCCAAACCAACCAGGCTGGCGCCAAGCTCTTGGACGTCGTCACCAATCGCTCTCCCTTCCGCGGCGTTCGCTCACTTGTAACAATATTTTCCCTAGTACTTACGTGTAAAACCGTTGTTCTTTATCGCCAAATTTGAAAGCGTCACCAATCAGTTGCTAAACTGCCAATAATGGCAAGCAACCGCCATTATCTTAAAAAATTGTGCAAACCTTAACTGTTGTCCGCCATTTTATTGGTTTCGCAAAAGATCATTAAGCGCTTTTACTGTTCTGATTTTTTGACTCATTAAAATGATTCAAATTTGGTATTTCCCTGCCAGCGAAAAAGATGCAATGCCGTATTTCCAAAATTATGGAATTATTCCATCTAAAACTACGTGTTTGAGTGAACATAAAATGAGTTTATTCCTGAAAATGGACAAACAATGGAGGTGTAATGTATCAACGAGTTCTGGACACCTAAGTAAATTGGCTCGAGGTGGTTGGCGATCTTTGGCACATTCCTAGCGTTTATAATATGTTTGATCGATTATACAAGAGCAGTTCCCACCAGAGGGCACCTCAAATATGAGAACGAGGTTTCCTGTACGGTGGTTGGTTCTTGCTTCCCGGGTGAGTAAAGAAGTGGTTGGCCATACGATATGTGTATCCCACGGAAGGAGTTTTAACGTAGCCAGTGATGGCCCTTAAGACTCGATCTCAGTTACTTTCAATGCAATCTCAGCAATTTAGCCTTTAAGAATTTTCCATATGCCTTAGGGTGGGTTGAAATATTCAATTTTCGATTATACATGTAGGAGTCTAACCAAACCTTCTAAAAAATTAGGCTCAGATGGCGGGGTTTTAATGCCGTAAGGTCTAGGGTTTTTTTTAAAAAATATTTACGAGTTAGTTTCTAAACATAAATTAAAATAATGCAAACAAAGGATGAAGAGACTTCTTTAAAAAAAATAAAAGAATTTTTTTAGAGTTAAAGGGGAGTATTTACGGGGAGATATTAAAAGAATTAAAATATGGAGGTATTAAATAAACAGAAAGTTAGATTATTTCCTCTAGGAGGACGTTAGAAGTAGCATGACTGAAAACATATTACCGCGTAGCTTTGCGAGAGGGAGCCACTGGACACAGACATCTTTCTTTTACGGATGTTAGTAGGGCCTCTTGCTCAATATTAATTAGGTCAGTTTTTCAAATGCTCGATAGAAGGCGTTGTTCTGGAATGTTGTACTAATTAAAAGTATCGTACTCTGGGAAATAATCTATCATTTTACAATTCTTGCTTTGATTTAGTCTACCATCGGGTGTTGATAAAACTAAATGAAGGCAGATGATGGTTAAATAAAATATCTCTGTGGGATATCCTACATACATGAACAGATTTTTCGCAACTAATTATCTTTTCAATGGATTTGGTAAAACAGATTATACTTATCTACCATTCTGGGTATAAAATATTTAAAATTATATTTATTTAGTACATTGTTTTCAGGAGTTATTGTGTGAAGGAGCATTATAATTCAAAAGTAATAGTAATGATTTCGTCGAAATGTCCCTGCAAACTTTGCAATAATGGTCTTATCCCGATTCCTTTGTATAAATTCGGGTAAGGTCTCAAATCCTATTCTGTATACAAATTTTATACTCTTCTATAAACGATAATTAAAAAATATAGTTTTTTAACTTGAATCTCTAATTTCAATTGAAATTCTCGTAATAATATGTATTTTTAACACCTTCTTAAAGCCCTATTGATCCCAAATTTAAACACAAAAAATATAATTTTAGTCACTAGAGGGCATTCCAAATCTCATTAATTTATGTCATAGCGTTTAAGAATTATAGTGTATGAATGCATTCGAAAACAAAGGCTGGCAGTTGATCAACCGTGTGAGAATTTGATTCAAAATTTGATATCTATATTTTAGATGCTAAATATAGTGCATTATATTTTATCTAGCTCTTTAAGCTTAATATTGAGTTTACATGAATTCGAGCAGCTAGACAGACGGACTTCTTATGAACGAATTTCGTTTAAAATTTCTTACAAATCTACCACTTTGGTTGTAATTTTCCATACCAAATTTCGTGTGTTTATTTCAAACATTATTTAGCTACTGTGCACGTTGGTGGACAAAACTATATAATGTTATAAATCTGTTTTTGAGACACAGAGAAGTCTGAAGCAGAAGAATTCGTAAAACAACGAATTCGGATTTTATGACAATTACAAAGTTTCTCTATAGTTCCTATAAAAGGAAATAAAAATATAAAGAAATTTCACTTATACTCCGTAACATCAAAGTTTCAATTTTTTTAGGTTTGATTCATCTATTCTCATGGTTGATCAGTAGAGAACATCACCCCCTTGGCACACTTTTCAAAATCGCCAACTCTCCGCGCTCTTGTGTCTTATCTCCCGGAGGAAGTTATCCTCCAACGACAACATCAGGTTGCCATATTTGGCGCTAAATATCCTTGGCGAAAAGGGGGCATCGCATTTATATTTCTATGTATGCGACAGGAGAATTTATTTACAGAAATATTTAATTTGGAAAATAGTTTATTTATAGATTAACAAATGGTGCGACAGGAGAGAACATGACCACCTTTTCGCCAAGGATATTTAGCGCCAAATATGGCAACCCGATGTGGTTGTTGGAGGATATCTTTCTCCGGGAGATAAGAAGCAAAAGCGCGGGGAGTTGGCGATTTTGAAAAGTGCGCCAAGGGGTGATGTTCTCAAAGGGTCAATCCAATAATTTATTTAAAATATATTTAAATAGTTTATTTATAGAAATATTTCTTTTGGGGAATTTAATAACTGACGTTTCTGGCTGTTAACTATTAAAACAAATATCCATCTATTTAAAATTTATCTTTATTATTTGATAAAACAAAAAAATATGGCTTTAATTGAATATTTACTGCAAATTCATACACGTTCAAATTAAGAAGTGTATCTACTGTGAATCGAAAAGCCAACTTCAAAGATAATATTGTGGTGCGACAGGAGAGGGCATCACCCACTTTTCGTCAGATATGGCAACCCGATGTTGTCGATGAAGGATATCTTCTTTCTGGAGATAAGACGGAAGAGAGCGGGGGTTGGCAGTTTTGAAAAGTACGCCAAGGGGATGATGTTCTCTGCAGATCAACCAATAATGTTATTAATTTTGTGTAAATTAGATGTAAATATTGTAAATATTTAGGAATTGCTGTGTAAATATTGTAAATATTTATGAATTGTTATGTAAATATAGCAAATATTGTAAATATTTTAATTGTATCAAATAATGGTAACGGAATCACGTGTCAGCGAGAAAAGACCATATTGATTAATCACATGTCAGAGACCATATTTGATTAATTTGGCGACGTAATGAAGTCACTAATGGGTTTTACTACACACTAAAATGTGAAGTAGAAGCCAAAAAATAAAGATTTGGCTTAAATCCTAGTATAAGGCACCCATTTGGCGCTATTTTCACAAATGCCACCAAACATTTGAACAACTCAACAGGAACCATAGCTTAGGCGACCAGCCAACGAGTTTCCGTGGCAGAAATGACGTCACGGTTTCTCGGTATAAATTTGCCAAATCAAGGGGTACCGTGTACTAGGATTATACCAAAGATTTGTTCTTAGAGAATATTTTGGGAAGTTCCAGACGTACCTAGAAAGAGCACGCCGTTTCTGAGCTTGCCCCGCCCATTTCAAGTGGGACGCTATTTCAAAGGCGCGGCTTAAGGAGGGGAATTAGTTCAGTTCGGACAACGATTGACGTTAGTTGGCTTAACTTGAGGGAACGTCTTTTCTCTTGTTTCCGAACAATCTTTAACTTCGATGTGGTTTGAAATTAGCGGATGAAATAGTTAATTCGCTGTGAATTTTTAGCTTGTATGGCGTATATTTAATACGCATTTTCATATACAATAAAATCTACTATTTTAACGAGAATTATTTTGTAACAATATTTAAAGAATCCTTTTATCTATCTTTATTTAAACATTTGCGAAAGTAAGAGACTGATTGTTTTTACTAAACAATGGGATTGGTTTAAATTGCTCATAACAATAAAAGTAATGCTAAAAATTAAGTATCAGAATATATTTTTAAAAAAATTATCAAACGAAACATACAACGAATATAATGAAATGAAGAATACATATTGTTAAGTTTTTAGCTTAGAGGGTTCGAATTGAATGGACTTTACTTGAGGACAGCACAAACAAATTTATTTGCAGCTATTTACAGAATACTTGAGAAAGTAAAACCTCAGATAAACACAATCCAGCAGTCAACAGTCACTTACAGCGTAAATGCAAGCCTTAAGCACAATAAACACAGAATGCAAAACAGATATCGTACAGCACAGCAAACAGTAAATCACAGCGAGCTCAGTAGTACAACATTAACAGCTCACTAATAATAAGCGATAAAAGTAATCCGCTAGTCCAGGGAGATGCTTCTCTTCAGAGAGGAAACTCTCAACTACCTAATTTCCGGAGGTCCGGCTATCCGTCCCTTATATAGTCGAGCCAGCGCGCGCCCAAAAGCACGGGGAAGCAACGTGGCGCTTCACGTAAGATCCAGTGGCTACCAGACTATTCTTTTCACTAAATCAACCCAGCTGCCGCGAGACCCTCGTCAAACGTCGCCAACTTCGGCATGCTTCCGCTGCCCTCACCCGTTTGTAACAATATTCAGTTTATTGCCAATATATATTCAGTTTTTGAAATTAAATTCTTTCCCCAGACAGTCAAGATGAACTATTAATATTGATTAAGACTATTAAAAAATGACACTTTTTTAACATTTTAAAGATATGATTCTTCAAGTATTTATCAAATCAGGACCTGAGATCAAAGATCTGGAGTTAAATAGTTATAAGTATTATGCATAAATAATAAAAAAAGACTTCATTAATTTTATATTAAAAGGATTTTAAAGAAATTATTTTTTTAAAGTTTGACCGTGATTACTTTGAATTTACCGTCAATCGCCATTTCAGTCAATGAATTAGAATTCCATTTCTATTCTATTTTTCTATTTTTTTTTATTTTCTATTCTATAGTTCTATTTTTTAAGTCATCATATTAATAATGTGTGTCGCTAAAAAGTTCAGCTTTCGTTAAAAATTCATTTTAAACTAGCTTATTAAGAAATATTATTAGCTTGTTAAGATACCTTATTTATTTTTAATCTATTAATTTAGCTTAAAATAGAATTTTAAGTCCAGTCATTTTGCCTGTGATGATTTTGAATTTACTTCTAATAGCATTTCAACAATTGATTTGGTATTTCATCTCCCAATTCATTCTTAGTTATCAAATCAATAATAAATTCCGCTAAAAAGGATAGTTTTCATTGAAAATTCATTTTTATCTAGCTATTTTGTGTTCTTGGAAAAAGAATCAAATATTAAAATATGTGCATATTTTAACCTATTACGATATTAAAGCAATGATTTTTCAAAATCAAAAGGAAAGATACATACAGGAAAATAACCACTTAGTAGCACAAGTTATTACATAACAGAAGAAATAAATTAAAAAGAATTAGGAAAGGGAAATCCACTAGTGAAATATTCATTTTAAAATCATCCTCCAACGAACGGAAATATGCAGATTTAAATGATTGATCAATTTAAAATCATGTATCAATTTATGTTCATCAAATGTCTTTAAATTATCCAATAATTCTTTCAAATAAGTCATTTTGAATTCAATGGCGATTTTAATAGCTTTCCCTTGTATAAAGACATCATGGAATTCATTCTTAAGCTTTTTAAGCGGAAAAGTTGTCTCTTCAAAACATTACATTTTGAGCTCCGAATGATTAAAAAAAAATAAAAATTACGCATCTATAATGTCTAAGAAGAAAATCTTTGAAAATTAAAGTACTTTTTTTCCCCTTTTTTAGTCTTAAAAAAGGGTACTTTTTTTCCTTCACATTTATCCCAATTTTCCCGTCAAATAATCACAGCAGACCACCTAAATCATTCGGTAACAGACGATGTAGAAAAAATGGTGAAATAGACTTAACATAGATCTGGTATTGGATAGGTAAATGAAGCAGACGATTTTGGGCGGAATTTCTGAGTGAAATATTACGTTATGAGTCATCCTATTATTGTAAGTAATCTAAGGGAAAAGAATAATCGTTTTTACATTAATATTCATAATGACACTCTATAAATTCTGTTTTATCTGAAGAGAATATATTTACGAATAAAATCAATTAGGGAGGCAAGCATCAAAACTATTATTCTTTCGTATACGTAATATAGAAAAAGTTAAGTAATCAGTAAAATATTTGAACTTAGGATTTTCTCGAATCTCTTCGAGTTCGAAAAACACATTTTTGAAAAATGTTCGCCTGTCTATCTGTCCTTCTGTGACCAAGATAACTCAAAATCGCTTTGTTAAATGGTTGAACTTTGATATTTGGTATTTACAACAAATATGTGGATTTTTATTAAAATTTGAGTAAAATATTCTCCGAGAAAGTACATATGATCTGTTGTTCGAGTATCATTTAACACAACAATCAAGAAACAAAGAGAGTAAGATAGATAAAATTTGGTCCACACGTTCAGCATATGCTTTGTAGATGCTTAGGAAATGTTGGCCTTAATCCAATTATGAGATGACCATCTGTCTATGCGTACTTTCAGGAACATGTAAAAACGATAACTAAAAAATGAAGTGTCTTAAACATATCAATTTTGTAATGAGATTCTGTGAATATAAATACAATTATGTGCCATATTTTGTCCCGATCGGTTGAAAAAAATGAGTCTAAATTTCAAAGTTGATTTTTGAATATTATTAACGCGTTCCAGAGATCAATCATCAAATAACTCATCAAGGATAGTCCGATATCTAAATAAATAAAAATAAATCTCCAAATGTGTTGGTAAGCGTAAAACTAGAGAGCGACTCGACCGATTCAACTAATTTTAAAAAAATATTTTCGCTAAAACACACGGAATTCTTATAGAGAAAAACTGCTAGAAAAAAAAGACCTTTTTCTTTAGTAAGATTTCATTTTCTTTTTCCATACAATAATGATGTTTGACAATATGTTTTCGACTGATTATTTCAAACGGTTCTGTTTTTTTTCTTAGTGTTTGATGCATTTAAAACTAAACATCGTTAATGAATCGATTTTTCGCATTTAATTTGGAGTACTTTTGAATACAAATAAAGCAGAAGAAAGAGAATTAAAAATTTCTTATCGGTATTGCACTACCCCAAATGGCGTAGAAAATTCATGCATTTACGTTTCCCCAATAGGCATTGAAAATTCACGCTTGTGCAGTGTATTGTAATTGTTGACAACTGTTTCCAATTTAATTAAAAAATTTTAAAAATGTGTAAATAATACTGTTGAAGCAATCTCAATCTCAATCGATAAATAAAATAGACCTGACTTGATTTTAAAGAAATACGGACTTGATTTGTGGTTTTGCTTTTTTTTAGGTACGCAGTGTAAATAAATTGTTTTTAGATTAGTTGTTTGCTTTTCCATATGTACGAAGACGCGGATAAAATAAAATGCCAAGTACAAAATTTAGCATTTTTTACTCGCCAACATTTAGCATCTTGTGCTCACCAAAATTTAATATTTTGTGCACGCCAAAATTTAGCATTTTGTACATACCAAAATTTAGCATTTTATACACACCAAAATTTTGCATTTTGTGCACACCAAAATTTACTATTTTGTACACTTCAAAATGTAGCATTTTGTGCGCACCAAAATTTAGTATTTTGTACACTCCAAAATTTAGCATTTTGTACATACCAAAATTTAGCATTTTATGCACACCAAAATTTAGCATTTTGTGCACACCAAAATTTAGTATTTTGTACACTTCAAAATTTAGCATTTTGTGCACACCAAAATTTAGCATATTGTACAAAAATCAAAATTTAGCATTAGCCAGTGTCATGTAAGATTCTCTGGTATAACTAATTTATAAGAGAATATCTGGAAAACTTTGAGGGATACCCCCAGTTATGATAAACGATTTTAAGTAGAAAATACACTTTTGCAAATACCATTCTTTAGAATAGAGATAGGAAAATATGTCCAGGAAAGATGAATTATATCAGGGAAACAATCAATGAAAATATTATTCTTTCAATTTCTCATACTCTAACATAGCACGGCGTTTTCATTTGTTTAGGCGTGGTCTTGCGCTCAGTTGAGTTGGTCCGAAAACATAGAAAATGACTGCAATTTTCTTGTCAAAACAATGAGTAAAATCTCATTTATTTTGCTTGTTTGGATTGTGATGCATTCACACACAAGCTCATGAATAAGCATGAGATTTGTTCCAAAATATCGATATAGATGAGAAATGCTCTGTAACAAAGGCATATACCAGATCAAAGTTTCAATTGATTATACAAATCTTCGGTCTCAAGGATATCTGAAATATTAATATTCGTTAAAATTCTGAAGTATAATTTTTTAATGATTACTTTACTTACTTTTTTTGCCTACGAAAAAAAAATGAATTCTACTTTTTTTCATTTTTTCGCCAAATGCGTCGCCAAAGTATTCTAATCATCAGAAAATTCGAATTCGAGATTTTGACTATTCTCATGTTTAAGACCTTTCTGAGTTTGAAAAATAATAATTTTTTTTCTATATTTCTGTCTGTTTGCGAACACGGCAACTCAAAAGAGTCTTGAATTTGACCGATGAAAATTTGACTTATGGAATTTTGGTGTGTACAAAATGCTGAATTTTGGTTTGTACAATATGCTAAGTTTTGATGCGTACTATATGCTAAATTTTGATGTGTACAATATGCTAAATTTTGATGTGTACAATATGCTAAATTTTGGTGTGCACAAAATGCTAAATTTTGGTGTGTACAAAATTCTTAATTTTGGTGTGCACAAAATACTAAATTTTGGTGTGAACAAAATAATGAGACCAAATTTTTAAATTTCTAACATATTTTCACAGAAATACTTTGACAGGAAGCCTATTTCTATGATCTTTTAAATACAATTGAGCTTAATAACTACAAAACGTAATGAATTAGAAAGATAAAATTTGATACAGGTCCAAAATATAGATCCTTTTCACATTTTAAACAAAATCCGTTGTTATCGTGTTCCATTTTACAACGGAAAGAGGGATGCAGTAGATTCTGAGAGGGAACGGACTTCTGAGCAGCTGAGGTCAGAAGTCTGACTTCTATCTCACACACGTCATAAACAATTTTTGCTTTGTAATCTATATTCATGTATCACATTCATTCAGTAATCAGTATCAGTAATCTTCGACAGAACGAAATGGAAAAGAGAACGATCGCCTCTGACCCAGTACCCCCAGCGGTATAACTCTCCACATAGAGGACTTTGTAGCCACCACAAATTTAACGAGCGCCAACCATACACACACTCAGAGAGTCTTCGGCCGGTGAGGTTCTAACTCGCAACCTAAGGAATAACAGCCAACTCTCTACAAACCAGGCTATCTTGATCTGAACAAAATCAAACAGTTTTTAATCAAACTCAGTCATTGTCTGTCGGTCTGAAATTTGGAATGCATGTAAAAGCAATAGTTTAAATCAATGTAAGTCGTTATGCATTCGCTTGACTAGAATTATAATCCTGTATTAAAGTTTGGAATCAATTTGATGCCAAAGTGTCTCCCCAAATGCATATTCTCTGAATAGATTAAACAAAAATACTAGATCACGCAAAGGATCTTTTTTTCGCATTTATCATCATTCAATACTATGCAAGGATTTCGCTGCTTTATCTAAGTTCAACAATTTTATTTGAGGCAGATAAAACAATAATAAAATTTATTGGTGAGTATACGATAAAGTTCCTGGGAGACATATTCTCTGTTTAGAGTATTAAAAACTATCTTTTTTTCACATGTTCATAAAGAATCATATTGTTTCATCATAAAGGTACAGTCACATCACAAATAACATGGTCCGTTCCCTTCTTTTCTTCACCAATTCCATTCATCAGAAGATGACCGTTGCTCTTGAGGAGAAATCAACAATCCCATCCACTTTGCTACATCCTGCCCTTTTACTCTTTCATGGCACCTTCGAAAACCCTCATCTTCGCTAGAAAGTCTTTGGTATAAAAGAGTTCTTAATAACTCATCTACCAAAAAAATATTCATAAACATAATTAGATTTCTAATTGATCGTGGAGAACTGTTACGGTTCGATTAAGCTCATCAATTTTCTTTAGAATATCAATTGATATCATGCATTTTGTTTAATCTAACCTAACAAATTTGTAGCCAAATCCGCCAAGAGTTGGCTTTTTATCGGAGTGCATTTTCACAAGCTTCTATATGCATAGCTTAAACACGCTGTGATTTAAGTATATTGTTATGAATTTTGTGTAAGTTAGATGGAAATATTGTAAATATTTATGAATTTTTGTGTAAATATTTCGGGTAAGCTTTTCTAAATAGTTTAATTGTATAAAATTGATGGTAATGGAATCACGCGTCAGCGAGAGAAGACCTTTTTAAGAAGATTTACAACAGAAGTTAGCCATATTTGACTAGTTTGACGATGTAGGTGTCTTGGAGACGTGATGAGGTAGCTAACGGTTTTTACTACGCGCTAAAATGTGTAGTAGAATCTAAGAAATAAAGATTTGTTCTTAGGGAATAATGGAAAAAAATTTCTGACTTGCTTAGAACCAGGGCGCCATTTCTGAGTTTGCCCCGCCCACTTTAGTGGGACGCTACTTAAAAGGCTCGGATTAAAGAGGGGCGTTAGTTCAGTTCGAATAACAAGGTACGTTGGTTGGCTTAGCTTGAGAGAGTGTCTTTTCTCTTGTTACCGTGCGATCTATAGCTTCAGTGTTATTTGAGATTAGCGGTTAGATTATATATATATATATATAT
>JAOUZG010053459.1:5140962-5157767 GCA_026289955.1 Argiope argentata | reverse complement strand
TGTCTGTGTGTGCGCACAATTCTTTTCAAAGACAATTCCGACTGAGGAAAAGTAAATAAACAATCTGAAAAAATATTAAAGACAAACTCTATTTATATAGCATGAAACAAATTTAAATTAAACAAAGCTTTTAATTTGTTTGTTCCTTTATATTTACATTATTATTATTTGAAAGAGAATTAATTAAAATTATTTTAAGCAAAATATCATTCATAAATTAAGTTGATTATCAATAATTTTATAAACTGCAGTTATTTAAACTAACTGATAGCTAATAAAATAAGCAAAAGTAAATTAATTGAAATAAAATTTTATATATATAGTATAATCTTTAAATACAAAAAGGATAAAATCTTAGTTCTCATTTTTAGTCAATTTTATTTTCTAGAAGGAATACCTTGTTATATAATGGCATGATTATTAAACTAGCAAATTTTATTTGGTATAGAAATTCAAGTCTATATTATTTATCTATATTAAACCTAAATCAATCAATTCTAATAATATGCATAAAGAATATTAAATAGCCTTATGCTAATAGAGCTCATTTCTAAGTTGTTGTACTACTGCTCCAATACCATGTAAAGTTAATTCTTTGTCTCATGTTCAACCATTAAGTTTCATAATAAAAAGAACACTACTTTTGCTCTATTTGAATTCGCTTCTAAATTGTTTTATTTAATTATCAATAATTTAAAACTGAATTGCCAACATTTTTTATAAACATTAACATTTATTTATTTTATTCAAAGTAATCATCCATTTATTAAAAGTAATCATCCATCCTGAGCTATTTTCCTCATGAATGATATCAAAAGCGTTGATGAGTGTCATTACTTAGTTTCTAGAAACCACAGTATTGAAGACTTGGAAGCCATCCAAACCTCTCTTTACTTTTGTTCATGTGAAAAAACGTCATTAAAACTTTACCTTTATCACCCTTTTCCTTGTTTATAAAGTATAATCTAAAAATAGAGCTTCTCTTAATCCATTCAAGTTGATATGGACATTCCGTATTTTTTTACAAACAAAATAAAAATTTCAAACTATTTAAATAATAATTCCTAGAATAAATAGCGCCGAAAAGAAAATGAAAACGATTTTTTTCTGTTCTTCTCAGATGACGCATCAGCCAGCGGTTGCAGTGAAAAATTTTGGCTGGAAGTGTTAATTGCATTAGGCTCCTGCAGATGTTTAGATGCTTACTTTTTAGATGATTCTTTTGTTTGTGGTTTTTTTCTTGTGTTTTGGCTTTCAAATTGAATCTGTTGTGCTTCCATTCCGGAGAGTGCGTTAATTTTTGTGCGGTGCTTTGCTTTGTAGTTGCGGGATTCGGATTATTCGCTGAGGTATCGTCTGCAGTTGGTGTCAAAGAACAAGGATTAGTGCATGGACCTTGATTGTTTGATTATTCAAAGTAGAAAAAAAATATTTTAGCTTGTGGATACTTGAAAATACAGAGCGCGAGTAAGTCCTTTTTTCTATTTTCTTTTCATGATTTACTATTTCTATACTTCATATACATTGTAGCCTAACCTAACGATAAATGTACATAAATTATTAATGATTTATTTATGAAAAATTAAGAGATTCTTTATCTTTAGCTGATTTTTAGAGTAATTTTTCGATTAATTTTGGTGTACAACCATATAAAAATATATGTCAATTTTATATAATCTCATAAATCGTTCTGCATTAAAAAAATTGAATTTTGTAATAAGAATTCGAACTTCTTTTATTTCTATTTTTAAATTTTGTAATAAAAAAATAATAAATTTGTAACACATTTTGTAATAAATTATTTATTTTTGAAAAATTAAAATATTTTTATATTTAGCAAATTTTTAAGAGTAAATGTTCGATTAATTTCTGTGCATAACTATATAAAAATGTATGTCAGTTCTATGTCATCTTATAAATCGTTCTGAATTTTAAAAAAAGTTAACAGTGTAATAAGAATTCGAACTTCTTTTAATATTTTTTTTCTGTTTTTAAATTTTTTAATAAAAAAAATCAAAATGTATCAAATTTACTCAAATTTTGAAATAAAAAAATTAAATTTATTTAATAGCGATAAGTTAAATAACAAATTTGATTTTAAAATTTGAAATCAAATTTATTATTTCATTTATAGCTATTTAATGTAAATTAATTATTGTTTTTAATAGTAGAACTTCTTTTTTTCTATATTATAGAAAAAAACCACAGTTATCTTTTTTTTATTTTAACTTTACTTTTGTAAAAACTCTCTCACACTCATTTAGACTTAAAATGTAAGAATTTGTATAGAAAAATACTACATTAATTCAAACAAAAAATAATTTAATTGTAATTATAATTCATTTGCAGAAAGTACAAGTTCATTATGTCGACAGTGTGCAATGTTGTTTACTGAAATTAGTGAAAATCAATTTCACATGTTTCATTTTGTATATTTCATTAAAATAAATACAAAACTGTGTATTGAAAAAAAAAACTTTTTTTCTGTGAAAATTAATAAAATGAAGAAAAAAAAGATTAAATAAGGTATCATTTCTTACGTTATAAAATACTTTTTGATTGCTGTAATTGGATTATAAAATTAAGAAATGGATTAATTTGCTAATAATATATATTAATGTTCTACTTCTCTCAGTTTAAAATCCTAAATTGTCAAAAAACTTTAATAAAAAAATTGAATTTAAAAATACTCAAACGAAAAAAAAAATTAACAAATTCCACATTTTTATCATTTGTATTTCAGAATTTTTTGATATTTTTTGTCAATTATACAATAAAACTATGATTAATAATAGCTTATGCAATGTAAGCCAAATACATCATGCGAATTTTATTTCGGAAGCCAAAGCACTTCTATATAAGAGTTTGAAGACATCGCATCGCAGCATAGTATAGAAAAAATCGAATTATTAATCCATGTATTTCTAAAATATTTTAGTTATTTTTTTAAATATTACATTTTAAACAAGCCAGAAATATATTTAATCACTTATTGATATCTTTTATAAAAAAAAACTTTTGTATTTAGTTCCTGTTTTGTAGGGATGACGTGATCAACTGAAGTAACTGATAAAATGTGTAATTACACGCACTTTCTTTTTCAAGAACTGCTTAGAAAGCACGGTGATCATATTTTCTTCCTATCGTAAACATAATTTTTCTCATAAAATAGGCAACACTTCCGATATTAATAGAAGTTGTTTCTTCCGGCGTTGTTTTTGTTTTTGGGTGTAAAAGTGCAAAGTAATTGCTTTCACTTTGAGCTATTTATAGTATCAATAATAATGCATTGATTAAGTTATTTTGCTGGCTTCTTTTGTGGGGTTTAGTTTGGCAGGGTAGAAGTAAAGTTCGCTTATTCGCTGAATTTAAATCTGGAATGGGTACTTAGTATTATACCGTCTTCGCCAACGACGCCAACGGTTTAGTAACTCATACGGGACGGATTTAAATTTGGCGATAGAGATCAACGGATTACATCATTGCCGGATTGTCATAATTGGCGGTTTAGCAACTCATTGGCAACGATTTCAAATTTGTGGATAAGGTTGGACGGTATAATACGTAAGTACTTCAGAGTGCTTTTTAGGGAGTTTTTGGAGGCTAAATACTATAATGAGGGCACATATTTTTTTAAAAAAGAAATTTAAAATTCATACCAATAAATTAAATTTAAGACCTGAAACCATTCAAATAAGTAATTAATAAAGAAATTTTAGCTATTTCTTTTTATTTACTGTTTTAAATATATTTACATATCTAATTACCTAGTAAATAGTTTTCTTCTCCTGTCCTTTTGCATTAGTTATTTTTATTGATAATTCGGGAACAAAATAATATCAACAATCAAAATTCCCATTTCAAGCACTTTTTTAAAAATTTCATATCGTAATTTGAAAACTATTATATAATAATGAATTTCTTTTGATATAAAGGGGAATATGTTTTTAAAATATTATAAAATATATGTTTAAAAGTACTTCTGAATTTTATCAGAATTCATGCAAAATGTGAATATCCCTTGTTTTTTTCTGGTAATAATGCAAAAGAAGTTTTTGTATAAATAAGTAATATCCCCAGAATTTAATAAAACAAGTTGTTTACTTGTTTTATTAACTTGTTATTAGTAATTGCAATTCATGTTATTATACATGTAGCAGTAAAGGTCTAGAGGGGATGTTATCCTGTTAATAAAATCTTAGATATGATTTTCAATTTAGTTTAGTCAATAATAACTTCATTCTAAAAATATTCTTTTATTTCCTGATCCGTTCCACTTGTTCTAGTTAATTAATTCAACAAAAGCTTTGAAAATTCGTGTATATGGAAAAGCAAACTTTTCGGAATTTAGTAGCTAGATGTAAAAATAGAAGTTGGTTTAGTGTCAAAAAGGCGTAACAGACATAAATGGGAAATTATGTAGATTGATATTCAGAAATTTGATTCAGATTGTAGAGAATCAAAGTATACTTTCGTACAACGTTTTAGTGTTTCCTTTTTATATTAATTTGTTTGAGCTTCACAAGGAAAACACAAATATAAAGGTTAAAAGGAAATCTGCTATGCATATTTCAATGTATGATGTCAAAACATCATTTCTTGAACGGACAAGCACCACGTGCTCGTGCAAGTTAAATTATATTTGTATCCATTTTAATTGTTTCATTTGAATGAGTCACTTTAGTATGGCAAACGATCCAAAAAAACCTTGCTCGCATTGAATGTTTGAAAAAAAATTCCATTTAGTATTTATTTCATTTCATATAATCACGTGCTCAAAATAGCATTTTTTTCATAGAGAGTTCTAGGTTTTATTGGCTGTAGTCATTGACTTATTTTTTTTTCATGGGAACTTTTGTAAATGCAATAGCAACGCTTTATTAAATCTGTTTTTTTTAGATTCTCCTGCAGATAATAAAATTTTTATTTTTAGGCCTTCAGATTTTTCTTATTTTTCGCCTACTGATTTTCTTTGACTTCGCAAACCTCATTCTTGAAAGAACATGTTCTGTAATGATACTAACGCAAGTTTTGTACCATGTTAACATAAGTAAAAGTACATATGTGTAAATGAAATATATATATTAACATATTTGTTTACAAGTTGCTTTTATTTTGGTTTTTTTATCAATTAATGCCACTAAAACTTATCCTATGGAACGATTTAAAAAAAAAACTCAAACAAGTTGCTAATATTTTTTCATTTTGAAAACACCTTCAAGTTGTTTTTGCGTTTATTTAGATACAAAATGACCTAAAAATTTTACAAGAACTTAATTTACATAATTTTAAAAAAATTGTAACACATAGAATATTAAAAGCTAGGCTTTTAACCGCTTATAATTGTATTTTTGAAATTGCTCACTTTAAAGAATCTTTTCAAACTAATCATTTTGCTTTGGAAAATGAAACATCTTTTTTTCTCAACTGCTTTCATTCATGGAGAACGGTATCTACACCACGTGAAAAATAGCTTCAAAGGGCGCTTTTTATCAGGAAAACAATGACACGGAAAGTTATATTGGTCTCACAGTAAATTTGGACTTTGAAGACTTGAGAGATATAAGATTACAAAAATTTCAAGCATTTTACGCAGGGGACAGTTCATTGCCAAAGTTTTCTGATTGTGTAATTTTTTTTTCTGCTCACCAGGCTGATAATGGCACGGTGCCTATTTGCTTAATCTTCATATTGACCGATATAAGTCGTTGACTTCGCAACAGAATCACACGTTGCGTAGTGTGAAGTATTCCCTTATTAATAATTAATAACAGTTTTTTAAATAAAATATCCTAACAATAACATTGGAAAAAATTTATTCCAAGAAAATAAAACACATCTCTCAATATTGAATTCAATACAGAAATGTTCTGAAAAAGGGTATTTATAGAGGGAAATATATGTCAAAATGTCATCAGGTAAGAACATGATGTTGTTTTGGGGATGAGATTTTTGGCGTCAACAAAATTCCGTAGGCAAAGAATAAAAATTTTACTATCTGCACGAGCATCTCAAAAAATCAGCTTTTAATTTACACGTTGCAAATGCATTTACAAAAGCTCTGATTAAAAAAATAAGTTAATGACTGCAGAAAATAAAATGTAGAAAAATGTCCTTTTGAGCACGCGATTTCATAAAATGAAATAAATAGGAAATGTGATATTTTTTCAAACAATAAATTCGAGATAAAGTTTTTTTATGATTGTTTGCAATATTAAAGTGACTCATTCAATGAAACCATTAAAATGAATAAAAACATAGTTTAACTCGCACGAGCACGTGGTGCTTGGCCGTTCAAGAAATGATGTTCTGACATGATACAAGGAAATATGCATAGCAAATTTCTTTTTTCCCTCTCTTTCTTTCTTTTTTGCATTTCCCATATTGCATTGTGTATGTCCGAAATTCTTTATGCCAAATAGTCTATTTTTGACAATTTTTTCTGCATACTTGCAGCTCGGTGAAAATGATGAAGATACTAATTTCAAATAAAAATTTTTTTATTCCGTTCTGCCACTTTGGGATCAGAAATCGAAGTAGACCTAAACTGGAAACATGTATTTAATGACTTTTAAGCTGAAAATATCATACCATTTCTTTTTGAAAAGCTAAAAAATATTTATTTATTTAGCTGCATGCATTAAAGATTATTTTAAGAAAGATTAAAAACTGCAATTTTTTTAACCTTCTTTGTCTAATTTTTAAAAAAAAAATTAAAAAAAATTATTGACCTGTCAGGATTTGCAGCAAAAACGAATTAGGCATATTTAATATATCGATGATGATATGTGAGAAAATTTCATTTTTAATTGCTTTTCAATATTTATTCTTTATTGACTGACTATGTAAATTCTCAGTTTTCTTGCGAATATAAATCTTAAATATATTTTGTTTTAAAATATCAAAATTTTCTACAGTATTAAAAAAAAACTTTTAAAGCAATTCTACGCGGAAGTCAATAGTTCAGTACAGGGATGTACCCATTTTTAAATTACCTAAGATATCTTTAACACTCCGGTTCTAAACAGGTGTCTAGGAGTATAAGAGTAAATACAGCACTATATAAGCACAGTGTAGTATAGTACTGTATACAGTATGGAAGGAGTCACACGCATTTCATTTAAAAAATGTGCAAATGATTAGATGCTCATTAAATAAATTAAATAAACAATATCCACCACAATATGTGTTCTTGTAGCCGGCGAGGGGATGTACCTGGGGGGAGTGGGTGAAGTATTCGGGAGTGTATATTTCTGACAGGGTCACCCAAGGCGTGAAAGCCACTCTACTATGCTCAGTTAAGGTCTGTAGGCATCGGAGCTAAGTCAGACTTCTGCTTCCGGTGCTCCAGGAAATTGCTCTCATAAATTAACATTGTTTTCAAATTATCTTCGATTAGATATACCTATTTTAATGTAAATAATAATTATTTAAACCTCAGACATCAAAAGAAAGACTCATTATTAGTCAAAAGCAAAACATAGAAAAATTTCCTATTTAAACTTTTGTAACTTATTTTTAGTTAGAAATTTAGGGTTGATCCGGAGAGAACATCACCCTCCTTTTCGATAAGGAGATTTAGCGCCAAATATGGTAACCCGATGTTAACATTGAAAGATATCTTCCTCCGGGAGACGAGCCACAAGAGCGCAGAGAGTTGGCGATTTTGAAAAATGCGCCAAAAGGGTGATGGTCAATCCGGTCGCACCCAAATTGATTTAGAATTTGAACAAAGAAAGACTATTAGTCTCTCAAAAAGGTGTCCCTAAATTAACAGAAGAATAGAATTCTCCATCGTTTTTGAAATAAAGTGACAGTAACTCTATTCAAAACATTTGATAGCTGATAGCTTAGAGTTAGTAAAAATGGAGTGTTACACAATAGAACATGTCAATGTAAGGTTTTAATTAAATAGAAATTGTTATTTTTTATTGAATCGTTATATACCCAGTATAGGGTTGCGTATGGAATAACATACAGGTAAAGGGCCTTCACGGCTTTACTAACACAAACTTACTCTTTTGTCAAAATTTCCAAGACCATTTTGCATAAATGTGGTTGAATTTTCTTGATGCAGCTTAGAATTTCCTCTTTAAATTCACGCACGTTTGTAAGTTTGACGTATAAGCCAATAAAGAGAAATTCAATGTGATTAAATCACACGATCTAGAGAACCAGTTGCCAACAGTGGCTACCTGACTTTCATTATTTTTAAAACATTGTTTAACAATGAAGATATGTTGTCTATCGTGTAACTTTCTTTCTTTTAATAATTATAAACTCTCAAATGATTTTTTTAATAAAATTTCTAACACTTTATTGCACAAATGGCAACAATTTCAAATCTTTGTGCTCATTTTGAGACACGTTTTAAAATGTACGTATATTAATACTTTGAGACAAACATAATGTTTGCAATACTTACTTATTTGAAAAGAAATCAGATAGATAATTTTATGTATTTAAGTAAACATTTCCTAACTCGATAAATAAAATTTCACTAACCGAGTCTCCATTTTTTATGGAAATCAAGAGTTTTCAATAATTATATCTAGCATGACTTTTACACAGAATTATTGATAAAATTCTTTTAATCTGTTTGAATTCAAAACTTCTCGTATAGTCAGGAAAGTAATGTTTACATATGGTAAAGTGAATATCTTGAATTTATTGAGACATATTATTACAGATATCTGTTGAGTTATCACAGATATTTATCAAAATATATTATCAAAGATATGTTCAAAATTAAGAAAGATCACCCAAAAAGTTCAGATTTAAACTAAAAACGGGAAAAATACTCTAAAGAAAAAGCAATTCATGGAGTTATCTGTGATATTAATGAAGTTATTTGCGATTAAAACTATGCGATCAAAATGCCTTTCATTCCCGTTAATAATCGTGGATTCTCACTCCTGAATGTTTTTTTATTTTCTTAGTTACTTAAATTTTTCTTCGCATTTGTTTGAAAACTGTATTGTAATACCGAAGGATATATATTTCAATTTCAGGATGAATCCTTTTCCCAGTCATGGAAAGTTCCTAATTTTAATTTCAAATATCTCCTCCAATTTCTCAAATACTTCTACGAAATGTTTTCCTGTATTTTTATTCTAATTTAGCGTACATTTTTCTGACTGGAGTTTTTGGTTGATCTCCTTAATTTTTTTAGTTATTTTTCTGTATTTTCCTTATTTCGTCACTAGGGGGCGCTGTAGCTTATCTCAATAAATTCAATATTATCACTTTGCTGCAAGTACACGTTTCTTCTCTGGTTAAACGAGATGCCGTTTTCAATGTAAATAATTCAATAATAACCCTTTATATGTATAATACTTTTTGTTTCGAAACTTGCTGCATATCTTGAGATATAATTCTAAAGCCTTCGTCCGAAAAAATTCAGTTTATTGTAACTATATACTAAATAAATGCCATTATATTAAGGCTTTTTTTCGTTTTATTAAGAAAAATTTGGAAAAAGGATCAAACTCTATTCAGATTTATCTTTAATACCAGCATATTATTTCAAATCATAAAGATTTTATAAATTTTATTAAAAAATTTTTTAATAAATTTTATATAATTTTATATAATTTGTGAAGATGCGATAGTAAATAAAAAATTATTGATGTGTCTTACTTATTTTTATTATCAATTTATTGTGAATTTTTATTATCGACTTTGACTTTCGAGCAGATTTAATTTACTTTTTCTAAAAATATTTTCAGAAATTTCTGAAACTTTACAGCAGCTGTTACTTTCTGTTTAGAAGAATATAAATTGGTTGGTTTATTTATTAATAGGGGAATTCATTCAGATTTACCCTGTATGACAGCCACCATTTTTAAAACTAAATATTTTATATACGAATTCTATGCAAATAGAATGGATAAAAAAATAAAACGAATGCTTAAATTCTTATAGGAAAATAAGAGTTCATTCAATATTTTTATTTATGTATTTATTTGAAATTTTTCTTCATCTGGAAGAGAATTATACGCATGAAAAATTTTTGTATTAAAAACACACTTTTTTTTATTTCAAGATCAAGATATTTGGGATAAAAATGGTACAATTAATGTATTAATTTAAAAAAAATGTCTGTGTTTAAAGGCTGATAATTTGGATGATAGTTATTAAACCTAGTCACTAGTACAAAATCAATGTTTAATTTTAAAAAGATTAACAAGATTTTTGCCGTATTATTTCTCCCATATTTAATGTACCAGAAAATGAAATAAAAATTAATTATAGATTTTATCATTAAGAATATCAACAAGCAAGAAATATCAGTGCTTGAAAAGGCGAAGAATCATCCAAATTTCAGGTAAAAATTATGCATCGCCTTATTTTAAAGAAACTATTAAACTTTTAAACTATTAAATCGTTGGTTTGATTGGGTTTTCTGGTAAGAGACCCATCCTTGGCCATACTAGCAAATTACCATAACGTATAAATTATTATTCATTAATTAAATTATTACTTAAGTCAATCAAGTCAATAACATAATATTGATTTGAAACCACATCATTACTTTGCCACTACCTCTTTTGCTATAGTGGGTCATGTTTGCATAATCATTACTTCAGAATTTTCAACAGAAAAAAAAATCAGCTGCATGATTCACACTTGTTCTATGATCGAAAGCTTTCGAACTTGACACACAAAAGGTATTGAGATACACATAAAGTTGGAGGGGGGAATATGAATAAGCAATAGTGAATAGACTTAGCTGAAAGGTATAAAGTATAGACTCGAAGGAAACATGGGTGAATGACCTTAATGTAAAGATGGTGTAAACTGGAATTATGGGGTTGGAGACAGTTTGGTTTATGTCCTGACAAGCATCTCAAGGCAAAATTCGAAATATTACGCATACATACAGTGAAACTATTAATCTCTGTCATTGAAATAATAATACAAAAAGTGTCATTGTGTTAGTTTTTAGTTGCATCAGTTTCCTAAACTACGCAGAAACTGATAAGAGAAATCTCCGTCAGCTGTTTATAAATGACATAATATTTTGCCATTGTAAGGCTAAAAAGGAAGTTATCTTTTTCGTTGCTGAAATTTGAAGGTTAAAAACGATATGGCTAGACTGTAATTTTTTTGGTTTAAATTCTTTATTATAGATATTTATTTCATTGTTTCATTTTGTTATTAAAACTGAAATTTTAATTTATCTCTTAGTATTCTAATTTTTTAACTATAGATACTATTTGTATTGCACTTTCAATTGCTCATTTATTATGAAATAAATAAAGAACAATTTATTATAGTGAAAAAAAATGATAAGATGCTAATCATAAAACTCAATATCCGCAAACAACTGTATCTAAACTGGTTTTGAAGTATTTTATCATTACATCTTCCTGTTTATGTTTTGCCACAAATACCTGGATTAGAAAATATGTAATTTGTAACATCGTTATTTTAATTTAAAACTTATTGCATTTGAGTAATTTTGATCCTTACAATTTCTTTTTATTAAAGGTAATGTTTTCTGTTGTTTAAAAATGAATTTTAACTTTAGATGTTTTGTAGATATAATACTAAAAATTGAAATCTTCTATACATATTTCAACGTATCATGGCAGAACATAATCCAAGCACCATAGGCTCGTGCAGGTTAAATTATATTTTTATACATTTTAATTGTTTCATTTAATTAGTATCTTTAGTATTGCAAACAATCCAAAAAACTTTGTCTCGCATTTGTTGTTTTAAAAAATATCGCATTTCCAATTTATTTTATTTCATATAATCGCGAACTCAAAATGACATTTTTCAAATAACTTATTTTTTTAATCAGAACTTTTGTAAATGCAATAGTAACAAGAATTAAAAGCTGGTGTTTTGAGATTCTCGTGCAGATAATAAAATTTCAATTCATTGTCCTCGCATTTTTGTTGACGACAAAAACCTCATCCCAAAAACAACTTCATGTTCTAACATGACATTAAATCATAAAAATGATGAATTCAATTTATCACTACATTAAAAATACATTCTTTTTTTTCACTTACGTTGGTCATAATTTAAAAATTATTATTTTAACTCTTCTTCATTATCTCTTAATATCATATACAATACTGAGCTAGCAACTAGTAGTTTCACTTTTCAAACAAAGAGGAGGACTCTTTTGATCTGATAAAGTTTTACCCTCGATGACAACTCATTTTCAGTTTGAAAAGTTTTTAGTGAAATTTCTGAACTAGAAAATGAACTACTTTTCATAAAATGTAATAAGTTTATTTAATTCAGAAATAAACTTACTTCTGAATTAAATTTTTGGCAACTCTTATCAAAAAAAATTTTTACCGTAGAATTTAACTAGTATTTCGTACATGCAAGCAAGTTTTTAGGTTTAGAAAGTCTAATAAATGTCCCTCTATATTACAAATATCACACTAAGTTTTCGAATTTTTTTTTCTTTTTAAATTGCTTTAAATATAAAATCCCTGGCAGCTCTTATCAAAGAGGTTTCTGTTACAGAATTAAATCTTGTTTTTCATACATGCCCCCAGGTTTTGGGTGAAGAATGAATAATAAATGTCTCTCTTTATTACGAATATTAGACTAAGTTTTCGAATTTTTTACTTTTTATATTGGCTTTAAATATTAAATCCCTGGCAGCAATTTTCAAAGAGGTTTCTGTTACAGAATTAAATCTTGTATTTCATACATGCTCCCAGGTTTTGGGTGAAGAATGCATAATAAATGTCTCTCTTTATTACGAATATCACATTAATTTTCCGATTTTTTTTTCTATTTATATTGGCTTCAAATGTTAAATCCCTGGGCAGCTCTTATCAAAGACGTCTCTGCTGTAGAATAAAATCTTGTATTTCATACATGATTCCAAGTTTTTACGTGAAGAAAGCATATTAAATGTTCCTCTTTATTACGAATATCACACTAAGGTTTCGATTTTTTTTTCTTTTTATATTGGCTTCAAATGTTAAATCCCTGGGCAGATCTTATCAAAGACGTCTCTGCTGCAGAATAAAATCTTGTATTGCATACATGCTCCTAAGTTTTTAGGTGAAGAATGCATATTAAATAATCATCTTTATTAAGAACGACACAATAATTTTTTTTTAAATTCTGTTTGTATTTTCTGAAATTAATACGACAAACATTTTACTGGTAATACTTTGGCAATGGTATGTTTCATAATTTCTTGTTTTCAAATACATTTGCACAATTATTAGGTCCCACATAGACGTGAGACTCATTCTGAAAGCAATTATTCTTAAAAGTAACTATATTACATTGATATTATCTTTTATTTGTGCAACTGCTTTTGTTGGAGTTCGCTGCTCTTTTAACAGGTGGTTCTATTCGTTGTTGTGAGAATAATTTCTTTCTTACTTGTCTGAAAGTGATTTAAGGGATCTCTTCAGTGGTTAATCGATGGTCGCGATATACCAGATAGTTACTATCACTGGTACATTTCTACTATCAGTAAATAAAGTTTTTTTTATTCTTTTTAATCAGTTCGGTTATTCCTCTATTTTGCCCCCCGATAACACTGTCCAGTAATTTCAATACTATATTTGATTATTAAAATATTATGATGATATTGAATATTATCTAGTTTTTTTGGGGATAAACGTCTTTTGTTATTATATAACAAGAAGAAAAATCGTTTAAGTACATATCTTTCTGGTTTTCAATCTGGGGAAGTATTTCTGAATGTTAATATATTTAGGAAATTAAAAGGTTAGAATAAGCTAAAAAATAGATTTGTGAATATTGGAATAGTATTTACTATTCCAATATTCACGTCAAAATCTTTCTTTAGCTTAGTAAAATAGTAGAAATTAGAAAATATATGAAATTTTCAAAAAGTAAATAATAAAAGCGTTTCCCATTATAGCATTCTTTTTCAAAAACTACGTATGCCAGTATTTTCTTTTCAATATGTTATCTAAAACAATTTTGAATGGATTCTTATCCTTCTTGGAAATATGTTTTAAGAAGAATAAAACCCTTAGATAAATTCATAAACGAGCCGTCTATATGAAAAAAGTGCAAATGATCTGAAATCAAAAATTCCTTTTCTCCATACCTTTTTTTAGTTGAATACAGAAAAATTGATCAAATTAGGGAAAATAACATCTCATTAAGACAAAATAGGTATAACTTGATTTTTTCTAGCTACGTTTGCTTAGAAAGAAGCTAAAAAGTGAATTTCAATCCCTAAGATTATTTTTAACAGCATTTGCACTGCCAAATTTAAATAATTATTTTCAAAAACTTAACCAATTAATTTTTTCTTTAAATTAAAACAGTTTAACTTATATGGATAATTTTCTAAAGAAAATTTAACAAGTTGAAAATTGCTAATTAAATAAAGTATAAAACATCAAAAATATTTATCAGCAACATTGTGTAAAAATGGTCAGCTTTAGAAAATTTCTGAAGCTGTGCGTTTATGGTCTCATCAATATGGAATATTTCCTTATTCTTGCCTGAGAGAGAAACGAATTAAAAAATGGATAATAGGAAAATCCATCTTTGCCTTTTAACGCCAAGGGGAATTTTGGTTAAAATCAAAATTTCTTTATTACTGAGAAGTTGTTTCATTAATATTTCCCAAGAGAAATTTCTATCAAAATAATTTTTTTATTGCTGAGAAGCTGTTTTATTGAAGAAGGCTAACTCGGAGTTTGAAATTTTTTTGATATTGAAAGATTGTTGATTTAAGGTGACAAGGGACCTTTTTTCAATTTTTACCTTAGCAATTTGAAATTTTACAGGCATTAAGAATAACACTATAATAGATGACACACAAGTTGTAAAGCATTATGTTAATTTATGTATGAGTTCTAAGGGGTTAATACTCGTATAATATAATATTAGCGATAAATAGCGTTAATGAAAAATGTGCCATGCGTTTCAAATTTGTTCGAAAGCACTCCAATTTTTATTATTACTTATTCTAACCCTTTTGAAACAAAAGTTGGGATTAAACTTGAAGTTTAAGTATAAAATATCAAAATTAACCAATATAATAACTTAAAACTACAGATTTTTTTAAAGTTTAAGTAATTTTGAGTTATTACATTGGTTAATTTTAATATTTCGTACACAAATTTCAAGATTAATCCCAATTTTTGTTTCAAAAGGGTTAGAGAAAGTAATAATAAAAATTAGAGTGCTTTCAAACAAATTTTGATCCCTTGGAGCATTTTTCATTAATGCTATTTATCGCTAATATTATATTATATTAACCCCCTAACTCATAAACAAATTAACATAATTTTTTTTAAATTTTTGTGTGTCCTCTCCTATAGTGTTACTCTTAATGGATGTAAAATTTCAAATTGCTGAGGTAAAAATTACGAAAATTCTTTTGAAAGGTCCCTGGTCGCCTTAAAAAAACTTCTATGCAAAAAGGGGTGGTGACTAAATACAATCGATTCTAAAATTAGAAAATTATTGGCACTAAATATAACACTATACATGTCTATATTTTACTCTTTAAAATATCTTGAGTCATTTCTGAATAAAAAAGAACGAGTTTGTTCATTGTTTTAAGCTAATCTCACGTTTTCCTACGGAAGTAATAAACCTACAAGAACAGACTAGTAGAATGAAGGACTTTTTTTTGATGCGAATGGCAAATCAGATAAGAGCAGTATCATTGAGTCGCGAATGATAATACTCTTTTTAACATTTTTTTCGAAACTTCGATAAAGAATGTCATCGATAAAAATTCGATGGTGAAATTTCCCGTATCTCCTCTCGTTCAGACCATGTTAGGGGTATCCAGTTCTTTCTTTTTTTTTCCACTTTTCACACCGTGTACCTTGATTTACGTTGGAGAACTGTGTTGTGATTACAGGATTTCTTATTCAGTGGCGAACAATATTTAATGGAAAAAATGGCTTAATTGACAACTATCGAGTCATAATATCGCTTCAAATTTATAATATATGTAAGTATCTATTTTTCTTCTCTGTTTTTGCTGTTCTTGAATTGCTTGTGAAGTTATTGGGTTTATTTTTTACATTGTTCATTTCAAAAGTGGTTTTTGATGTTGGCAACAGTGGTGTAGTGATGTTTGGTGGAATCTAGCCATTAATTTGATTCTTAACACGACAAGTATTCAATCCTGCCCGAACCATACCCAAATATTTTTTAACTAAGTATTACACTGTAGGTTTTCAGTATTATACATTTAGTGGCGTAACGACAGCATTGTAACAGAAGGGGATTTCAAGAGGGCCGAAGACATTAGATGTTAATGTATTTATTTCAATTATAAGTGGTGAGGGTGCAAAAAAAACTGACACTCCCGGGAATCATTTACAATACTTAAGCTATTAAGCACAACCGAGGGAAGAAATTTAATTTCCCAAGCAGAGTCTGCTTTAAGTATTCTTCAGTCCTAGCTAGACTATAACATATAAATACCTTTTTTTCATAAAATGAAAATTTATTTCATAATTTAAGACATTTTTTAAATGTTATTGATTTGTTTTAATTTTAACTTTATTAACTTAATGCATAATACTTGTTTTTATTTATGTGTCATGCCAGAGCAAAAAACTGATACTCATAGCAATCATTTGCACTGCCTAAGCTATTGATGATCATGGAGGAGAGAAATTTAATTATGTCCTAAGCAGTAGTTATTTTAAGTATTCTTCGGCTCTAGATCGAGTATAACATCAGATACCCGTTTTCCAATAAAAGAAAAATTAATATCCTATTTCAAGGTTATTTTTAAGATGTTAATGATTTATCTTAATTTTAACTTTATTCACTTTATGCATAGTGCTTGTTTTAATTCA
>JAOUZG010053459.1:5087599-5132720 GCA_026289955.1 Argiope argentata | reverse complement strand
TTATAATATTCACTGTCTATGATCGTAAAATGACTAAATCAATCACTGATGCTAACTAATTTATAAAATATAACCAGATGAAGAATTTTAATTTTACCTTCTATAAAAATATTTAATTTAGCATTTGTTATTTAAAGTGGAATCTAAATAATTTTAAGATTTATATTAAAACTCACTTTTGAAAAGAGAGCAGTCATTTTGATAACGCGGGTAAAAATTATCAGTATTTACAATATTCACAAATTCGCAGTGTTTGAAACTCGGTATATTTTGTAGGATTAATGACTACTAAAATTCCAATTAAATTTTTTTTCATAATTTAATCTTAATGGTCCGCTTATGAAAATATTTTCAATTTTAAATATTGACAGACATACTTTTTAAGAAGGTGTACTTTGTAACTTTCATTGTGATATATGTCTTCATAATTTTCAGTTTATCTTAACACATCAAATAATATTACAAATAATGCCAGGAATATTTGAAAATGAGAATAGTTTTTAAAACATTTCACTACTGCTTGGTTCTGAAATTAAACCTCAATTATAAATACCTCAAAATTTATTAAAATCACACTTTTATATTAAAACTATTTCAACATTGAAGAAATAAACCGAATATTTATATCTTGACTATTAATGGAAGAAAAAAGTCAGAAGATATTAATATCAATAATATAGACGTTCGGAATTTTTCTAGAAATATGGAATATGTGATTGTAAATAATGTATAAAGTTCTTTTTTAAAAAAATATTTGTAAAAGCTTTTAAATTTATACATTGAACAAATCTGGTATCGGTGAAAAGATCTTTTTCTAAAAATTTTAAGATAATGTAAAAATTATTTTTTATAGCAATATTTTCGAAAGTTATAGAGAGAAAGAGTCAAAATTTCACTGAATTTTAAATTAAGTGAAATTTTTCTAAGTGCAACATGGAAGAAATAAAACAAATATTCATATCTTGACTATTAAAGAAGGAAAAAAAGTCAGGATAAGATATTAATATCAATAATATAGACGTTTGGAATTTTTCTTCAAATATGGAATATATGATTGTAAATAATGTATTACATACCTTTTTTTTTAAAAAAAAATATTTATAAAAACTTTTAAAATTTATACCTTGAACAAATTCAGTATCGGTGAAAAGATATTTTTTAAATTTTAAGATGATGTAAAAATTATTTTTTATAGCAATATTTTCGAAAGTTATAGAGAGAAAGAGCCAAAAATTCCCTGAATTTTAAATTAAAGGAAATTTTTCGAAGTGCACAATCCCACCCTCCAAATTATATATGCGCCAAATTTGGTGCTCTAGCTCGGATAGTTTATTGCTCTACCAGAATTTGTGATGTGAGTTAATTAGTGAATAGTTTCGTAATATAAAATTCTTAATTCGAATAAAACATTGATTCTCTTTAAAAATAATTAGATCAAACAATGAAAAGGATGTTTTTGCTGCGTTCTTTTATCTTTACGTTTTAATGATATTTTATTTCATTTTCATCTTCCTCTTAGGGGTAGTTTCGTAGGATTATTTTTTTCAGCGACTACTGTCTCTTTTGAAATCTGCCTTGATGACAGACGATAACAGCGACAATCATTCATCAAAACATGTTCAGAACAATAGATGGCATCACATTTGTAGGAAACTGAAAGAATTTAGTTAATGACCCTGATGTATGGCATGAGGAAAAGTGAAGAAAAGTTTGTGATTTATTTGCCTAATAGACAACTAAATGTTTTAGAAAAATTTCTGTAACGAAAATTCCAACTTAAATAAATATAACGATGAATATATACTTTTAGATATACAGAAATGGATTGTTTTATATAATCTAATTTTTAGCAAGATATCATTAATCAAAATTTGTATTTTTATGTAGTTCATGAACTACCTTATAAATCTATTTTGGCTTGAATAATATATTCAAAGACTAAAACTAATTTTTTAAAAACTTTTATAAGAAGAAATTTTTTTTTATTAAAAAGATTTATAGATTCGGAAATTTAAAAAAAATATTGAAATAATGTAACTGATGTTGTTGGACAAGTCCCCCTCCTCTGATACAGCAGCAGATTTAAGCCGAAAGGAGCGTCTCATATTTTTGAAGTAGCGCCAACTAGGGCCAAGAGTACAACTTAGCTACACACTCATCACATTTGCCTGCACAGCCCCTTTTTACAGAGGGGGAGCAGTCACACATCTCACAGATAGCACACAGGAGAACAACCATGTCCACACCGAGACACGAACCCGGGACTTCAAGAACACGAGTAAAAAGAGTTACCTCTGTGACAGGACGCCGGAACTGATATTTTTAATATAATCCTTGATCTTTCCTTCATTACTTTTTTAATTTCTACAAAAACTTTGTTGTTATTTCTAATGACACTTACCATAGACAAGCTCAATGACGTAGTCAACGATTTTAAACTGAGGATGCGTCTCTTGTTTTAAGTGATGCCAAATAAGGCCAAAGGTACGTCTTAGCTATTCACTCACACATCAGTACAACCCCTTTTTACATTGGGGAAGGGCCCATTAATCTCACAAATTGATTAGCTGAAGAAGAATTATGCTCGAAACGGAAAGCCAGATCTCGGGGATCATCCAGGAGAAGACTCGCTACCCCTATGCCAGGACGCCGGCTGCAAAAACCTTATTTTTAGTGACTATTTATATAATTGATTGAAATCTAAAACATGCACAAAAATTACTATTGATTTTTTTAAAGGTTTAAGTAGTTTTGAGTTATTGCATAAGGTAATTTTGATATTTCGTACTCAATTTTCAAGTTTAATCCCAACTTTTGTTTCAAAAGGGTTAAAAAAAAGTAATAATAAAAATTGGAGTGCTTTCGACGAAATTTGGGGCGTCTGGGACATTTTTCATTAACGCTATTTATTGCTAATATTATATTATAGTGAAAACTGCAAAAAGTCATTTTAACCACTTCTCTTACAATGACGTGTCTGACACGCGCATCGAATTACTGAATTTTTATTTTTAAGTCTGAAACTGAGCCACAGAATTAAGTATTTAAATACGAAAAAATCAATATGAAACGATTTGGAATCGCAAATGCTCCATATATTATTTTTTAAAAAAAATCAAATTAACAATAAATTACCAAAATAGGATGAGTTACCTAATTAGAAAGTTAAATAAATTCGTATGTCAAGTGGTTAAAGGCATCTGGTTGTTTTAAAAACATAATATGCTGGTAAGGTTGAATGGCATAAAAGGCTTGGAAAAGACAAGATAGAATGTTGGCAATGATAAATTCTTCGACTGATTTAACTTGTCACAATTTCTTAGTCTATTATTTGTGCACGTATTTTTCACTCTCCTCGTGGAAAAAACGAAATTTCGTTTCTTTAATCAATATAAATCAATATGCAATCCTTGGGACCTGTGATATCATAATAGACAGTCGGAGCGCCTTTTGAGAAGTCAAGGAAATCACTGCCTTCCTTAATTTTGTCATTGCATAAACATGCAGGAAATCTTTTCCAACTTCCTCGTGAATTTTCTTTTCGTTACAAAAGAACAACCTGTTTCCTCCTCGTTCTGTTTGACGAACTGATTAGGGACCGATAAATATTTTCTTGTTTGCCTCTTTTCTGGTTACGGCTGAGGGCACTGCATGTTTTGAAGTGGTGAAATGTGAGAATTTTTGCTATTCGCCCTTATTCAGAATAACCTTTGAACACGCATCAGATTCAGTTTTACCTTGTTCATTTGTAAGCTATTTTGCTTATTATAAGCTTGTTGTTTTGTAAGTTATGAATTGAAGGAGTATTGTGTGTAATTGTTATTGAGAATTTTCAGTGTGATTTTATAAATAAATCAGATGTTATGGACTATTATAACTAAATAAAAGGCAATCTGCTATGCCTATTTCTATGTATCATGTGAGAACATAATTTCTTGAACAATCAATCATAGCAACCGTTTGGATTAATTAAATAATCTGAAACATTTTTAAAAAGATTTTCCTTCATGTTTGAAGAAAGCATTCATAAAGTTAAAAAAGCTAAAATAATCATCTCAACAAAAAGTGGGAAATTGCAGATTAAATAGGTCCTTATTTCGAAATTGCAACCATTTATTGATATTTTTAAGTTTCTGAGGCCTATTTTTGAGAAAGCTTAAGATGTCCCATTTATACTTTATTCCTCGCCAACGTTTTTTCGGAGACACCACAAAACCCCATTACCAAAACTACATCATGTTCTCACATGATAAAAAAAAGATTAAAATGAAATCTGCTATACATATTTCAATGCATCATGTCAGAACATCATTTCTTGAATGGCCAACCACCGCGTGCTCGTGCGAGTTAAATCATATTTTTATTCACTTTAATTGCTTCATTGAATGAGTCACTTTAGTATTGCAAACGATCCAAAAAAACTTTGTCTCGCATTTATTGTTTAAAAAAATATCACATTTCCTATTTATTTCATTTCGTATAACCGCGTGCTCATAATGACATTTTTTTAAGGTTTTATTTGCTGTAGTCATTAACTTATTTTTTTAATCAGAGCTTTTGTAAATGCAATGGCAACACGTTATTAAAAGCTGATTTTTTGAGATGCTCGAGCAGATAATAAAGTTTTTATTTCACTCAAGTAGAAATAACAGCTACAACAGATGTGATTTTAAAAGGATGCCATAGTTCTATGTGAACCTTTTAAAATCGCATCTGATGTGAAGAAGAATACATAATAATAACGCTATACAGGTAAAAGCGGGTTTAAAAAAATTCTTCAACCGATAATTTCCGGCAGCCCACAATTTTTTTTTTTTTTTTTGCCAATGAATTTCGGAGACATCAAAACCTCCTAACCAAAACAACATCATATCCTCACACAATAAAAAAATGCGCATAACTAAATTGGAAAACGGAGAATGAGATCTTATTTCCGAGCAAACGATTAAATTAATGAATCAAACTCCAACTAATTCGTCTTATCGAACTCAACTCGAAGAATTTTTCGAATTTATTTCTCGATATTCGTGTAAGTGCAATTACTACACGATCTCTCGGATCATTAGTAAGCTCCTTGCGTATGTAGCAGACACCCCAGAATCCAATATTTTCCGAGAAAATGGAAGAACCCTCGCGTTTTTCGAGACTGCCCTACTTTCCAACAAATTTAACAATTTGCTTAATTGCTGGGCCCAGCTCTCTCTGAAGTCGTTTATGACCGTGTTTTGCGCCGGAGAGGGGCATAAATTATCGACCTCCCTCGGTTTCATTCCGGCTGCCGAAACATCTCTCTGTGGCTTCAGGTTATTTTATCGCCATTTGCTTGATGCATAGACAAATAATGTCATGGTTCTTATTTTTTTAGCATCATTCTGCACGATTTTTTGTTTATATACACAGCACAGTCTTTTATACAATATTGTACAATATTGTTCGATATCATATGATATTAAACAATATTGCGAATAGTGATCAATATCATACAATATTGTACAATATTTGTGTGCTACTAGGGCATCATTTTACCCAGGAGCACATACTGTAGTATAATGTTGTACAATATTGGGCGATATTATAGGATTTTAAACATTATTCCACAAAATTAAACAATAATGCGAAGATTGGTCAATATTGTACAATATTTGTGTGCCACTAGGGCATCATTTTACCCAGGTAGCACGTACTATTGCATAATATTGTACAATATTGTGCGATATTATATGCTATTAAACAATATTCCATAATATTAATATTGTGAATATTGATCAATATTGTACAATATTTGTATGCTACTAGGGCATGCATCATTTTAACCAGGTAGCACATACTGTAGCATAATGTTGTACAATGTTGTGCGATATTATATGATGTTAAACAATATTTCACAATATTAAACAATATTGCGAATATTGATCAATATTGTACAATATTTGTGTGCTACTAGAGTAAGGTAACAGTACCCCGAGAGGAGATACTGTCTTGGTTCAAAATAAGCTGTTTTAATTCGATTTGATAATAACTTAAGCATATCATTATGCATATAATTCCAGAAAATTTAAATGGAATTATTTGAGATATTTTTGAATAATAATAATAATAATAACTTAATAAAGATTAAAACAACTAGAAGTGGTAAACATACAATTTTTATTCCTATAACTTTCCTTTAGCCAAAGCCATTTCTGCATTTTTAAAATTTTATCGCAGGATCATATAATTTTGTTTTTTTAAACAATATTTGTGTGCAATATTGTACAATACTGGGAAGGTAACAGTACCCCGAGAGGAGATACCGTCTTGACTCATAAAAAGCTGTTTTAATGCGATCTGATAATAACTTAAGCGCATTATTATGCATATAATTCCAGAAAATATAAAGTAGAATTATTTGAGATATTTTTAAATTATTATAATTTTAATAATTTAATAAAGATTAAAACAACTAGAAGTGATAAATATATAATTTTTATTCCTATAACTTTTCTTTAGCGAAAGCTGTTTCTAGATTTTTAAACTTTTTATCTCAAGATTAGATATTTTTGTCGTTTTTAGATTAGCCGCCTTATCGACTAGCTGGTTATCGAAAAATATCAGCTATATTTTATTTAAATTAAATTTTTTACATATAACTTAACCTTTTGGGGAATTTCTAAAAAAATTATTTTTAAATATCGAGTTGATATAAACGTATTTTTATTTTCTCATATACGTAGAATAGAAGAAAGTATTGTAATCGTCATAATATTTTAATTCAAAATTTTGACGAATCTCCAAATTTTATACCTCCTTGAGTTCGAAAAACAGAATTTTAGAAAATATCCATCTGTTTGTGACAAAGATAACTAAGAAATACTGTGATCTAGACGTCTGAAATTTGGTATACAGACTTTAGACTACAGTTATAGATTTCTGTTACATTGTGAGTAAAATATGTTTAGAGAAAGTTCGTCTATCTGCTAATGCTCGAATAAAAGTTGAGACTATAACTGCAAAAAGAAGAGAGCTAGATAGATACAATTTGGTACACAGGTTTAACATCCATCGTGTAGAAATCTCAGTTTGAGTCAAGTTGACTATCTGTTTGGTCTGTGCTTTCAAAAATTTGTGAGCGAGATAGTTAAAAAAATGTAAGAACTTAAATATAACAAATTTGGTTTGGGATTTTGTGATTACAAGTACAGTTTTATTTCAAATTTTTGTTTAAATCGATTGAGAAAAATGTGCCTAAATCCCAATTTCGATTTTTTTTATACTATTAATGCATACCAGGGATTAATAGCCACATAACTCGCCAAGGATCACACGATAGATTTAGTAAAGTCATGCTAAATTCACATAAAGAAGTTAATATTTCGTAACTATGGTAGACCATTGCTGTGTAAATCAATCTCTGGTAAGACAAATTAATTTCATTAGTCAATCATTTGTTTTACTTGTTATATAAATTATCTTCATAAAACGTAATTTCTTGACCCATTAATTGTAACTACTATTTCGGTAATCGATATTTTATCTAATAATTGCGCATTGTCATTCAATCTATTGTTACCTAACTTTCTTACGCCTAATATTAATCTTGCGGAATAATAAACAGAAACTTTTTTTCTGTTTCTAACAATGGAAGATGGACGCGATAAAATGTTTGATGTAGCATTGAAAACGATTTGAATTTCATTGCAATAATTTTGTTGCATTCTATCAAATAAAAAATTAAAAATATTGCTGAATTCAGAAAAAGAAATTTACACCTAAACTGGTATTATTGTAAAAATAAATTTTTGAATTTTAAAATGGCGTGAAAATATGTGTAGTTGTATTTCCATAAGCTACCGTGAAATTTTAATTACAAAGTTAATTAATTAAAAAAATGTTTTTAAAACCTTGATCCTTGTTTTTTTAAAGTATCATAGCATATTTTTTATCATTAGGATTTCTATCAGACGTTTTGCTCTTTGCAACTACTGCAGGCACATAACATATAAATTTCAATCTTCTTTATTGTTAAGAATGTAATAATTTATATCATTTTATAACAAAAGATAAGAATTAAAACGGTAATAATTTTTGCTACACTCTGATTTTCTTTTTAATGATATGAAAATTTGCAATAAAATATCAAAATGTAATTTTTTGTGTAAAAAATTCAATTTTCTTTGTTTGATTTTAAATTAAAATTGAGGCACTTTGTATTAAATTAACCCTTTGTACTCCGATGGTGCCTCTGACTCACTATTCAAGATTGCGCATCATTTTGACATTTTATTTATTTATTTTTCAAATTTAAATGTTAAAAACCTCTACACAATGGTTAAGAGAAGTACATTAATTTTTCAAAGGAATTCAACTTAAAAGAATTATGTATATATTTTTTTCATAGCAATAAACAAATCTCTGTATTAAGTGGATAATTTTGCATCTAATTATTTTTCGGAGTGCAAAGGGTAAACAACAATTTCATCGTAAGTTTATCATAAAATGTAATATCCTGTATTCGTTAGGATTTTTTCAAACATTAAAATAGCAATACTGGAGTTATTCTCAGCCTTACGTACCTAAACATCAGTAATAAAGGAATAACCGTAGCGAACATCACGGAGGCGGGATATTTCTTATTGGCCGCTGTATAGCTCCTCCCATGTCAAGTTTGTCCCATTATTAGGGTGAAAGTAACTTTACTCCACATCATTATATGGAAATTGAGAATTAACCTCTAAAGCAGAAGCATTGTATCCTCATATTTTAGATATTTTATGAGAAAAAAAATTTAAAGAAATAAGAATGGTTAACATTAAGTCTAACGATTACTAACAAGAAACATAAAAGAAGAATTCTTTCATATATTATAATTATACGGGCATGGATTTTTAAACCATCTCTAAAACACAAATCTTATGATCTAGTTTCTGTTGTTTTTGCGTAGTATACTGCGGAAAAAAATTACTGATGCATTTCCCGTTGTATTAAATAATCGTTGCAAGATTAAAGTCGGTTAAAGTACAACTATCGATAAAAATTTATTCAAATTTTTCCACCTTAGATGTCGGTTTTTTAGAAAACTATGAGTTAAAATGATGAGATCTTTCTTAAAATATCTTAGAGGTTAGCAATTTTTTTCAATTAAAAAAATCGCATTTTAAATTATTCATAATTTTACTTTTATTGTGCTTTGATAAATAATAAATTGTTGGTTAACTTTTACATTGCCGAATCTATAATACTTAAGATGAGGGGAAAAATTACGTTTCAAATTCTTATTTTCCAAGTTAGATTACTATTATTCACATTATTTTTTTCGAAGGGTTTGTTCATAAATTTGTTGAAGTTATACTTCCATTCAAAAATTTTAGAAGGAAATTTTACGTAATTTCTTAAATGTCAGCTTAAAACTCGATTTGTTTATCTTTTGAGAATCCCCGGTAAAAGATCGTCTTAAAATTTTTTTCATTCTGCTTTTTTAAATATTTTTTTTTATCTTTGAGGACGATAAACTGGATTTTGTTCATTCCTTTAAAGTTCAAAGAATAAGATTTTTTTTACTCTTTAAACTTTTACTAGGCTAAAAAGTTCCTTGTTCATGGAAGCTCTATAATTAAAAAAGAAAAGAAAGAAAAACAGAAAAAAGTAAAAATTTCAATGAAATATGGATTTCAGTATACAGTAAAAATTTAGTTTCGATCGGAACGATTTTCTTAATCCATGCATGAGTTATTGTAATACATCAAAAAATTGATGTAATCTTAACTTCTTCGCTTAAAAATATTTTGAACCATAGCATTAACTTTTATTTTTTATGTTATTTTCAGCAATTTATTTCTTAAATTTCCGTACGTTTACTAGATTTCATTTTAGTGATTACTATTCCATTTATTATTTAAGATTCTAATACATCTAATTACGTATTACATTGTTAAGGATTGTAAAATGATATTATTATCATTTCCTTGTTTTTAGCATAAATTAAGATAGCTACTAGCCTTTTCCCCATTTTAAACCAAGTTTCATTCTATATTCTGTAAAAAAAATTCCTAGATAAAGATTGTTTAAAAATCGTTAACTGCAAACGATATCTCTTGGAAGTAGTTTCTGTTTGGCAGATGACATTCGTTGATGGAATGACTGGCGAAATCAATTCCAGACGGTGAATTGTTTTTCTTCTTAAAGTTAATCGATATATTTTCAATACTTAAACTAGATTTAACGAAAAAGATGTATATTTAACATTCATTCAATTTTCCTTGTCTTGCCAGCAAGATAATGTGCTGTTTTATGTTATCTTTTGTTTTCAGATTATGGTGGTATCAATAAGTAATTTTATCCACAAATAATTGATTTTATCATTTTGCAATAATATGTATGCTCCATTTTTTAAATTAAATCCTAGTTACAGTAGAACTGCCCATTGGATATACGAATATATTTTTTAATATTTGATTCTAATTTAGAAAAAACTATTTTAACGCATGTTGATTTGGAATTATTATATTAAAATTAAATAAAAATTAAAAATAAAACTGCAATGCATGTTTCAATGTATCATGTCAGAACATGATTTCTCGAACGGCCAAGCACCACGTGCTCGGGCAAGTTAAATTATATTTTTATTCATTTTAACTATTTCATTGAATGGGTTCACTTTAGTATCGCAAACGGCCAAAAACACTTTGTCTCGAATTTATTGTTAAAAAAAAATCACATTTCCTATGTATTTCATCTCATATAATCACGCGCACAAAATGACATTTTTCTAGGTTTTATTTGCTGTAGTCATTAACTCCTTTTTTTAAATTACAGCCTCTGTAAATGCAATGACATCGCGGATTAAAAGCGGATTTTTTGAGATGTTCGTGCGGATAATAAAATTTTTATTTTTCACCTACGGATTTTTGTTGATGCCAAAAATCTCAGCCCCAAAACAACATCATGTTCTGACATGATAATTAGGATTTTGAAAGGAAATAATAATGTTGAATTGAATGAAGTTAAATAATTTGATAGCATTTGGATATAATTATTTAATATTTTATTAGAGATAATCCTATTGTACAATAGGATCAATATTTTTTATAAAATAATTTATCAAATCAAATTTGCACTAATGTTACTGTCATTATTTTTATTATTATGAAATATATAAACTCTGTATGATATATAATATATCATACCAAATTTCACATGGTTACAAAAAATAAATATATACATTTGAGAAAATACAAATGCTGTGTCTTTCTATTATAGGTATTTCTGCAACATTTTTTAAAGGAATAATCTAACTTTTTAATTTATAAATTCTCTTTTGTTCAAAACTACCTTCAATATACATTACTATAAACAGTGGAATGCCCCCAATTTCTTAGACTAAAATCTATCAGAAGAAAAAAAATTTAAATTAAAATTGACCTAGTTCCCTAAATGAAATTTAAATAAATTATTTATCAATCAAACAATCATTGTATCTATTAAATGTCTGCAAAATTTACTTTTCTAACAAGGTTAACAATTTCGATTTTCATTTCTATCTTCTGAATTATTCAATCATTTCCGCTATAAAAATCAAATAACCGATTGTTTGTTTCAATAGTACATTTTAAGTATTTTTCTTTGAAATATAAAACAATAGAAAATGAAGAAACTTCCCATATAAAAAAATTCCTACTAGGAGGAAAAGTCTATCTTTTTACATTCCTTCTTGAAAACCAGTCAGACATTTTCCTGGAACGCTGACTATTGTTTTATTCTTCCGTGCACCATTTAATTATATCAGTTTCAACTGTGTGTGCTTCAGATTGCATTGGGTAATGTTACTATAGCAACGGATCTCAGGCATGGTTATGGGCAAATAATATCCTGGGGGTACATTCCCCCCCCCTTTCCCACCTGACTCTAAAAATTGAGATTTGATAGGATAGAGATCAGTCAAGGGAATACAGCCTGAGGGAGGGACAGGGGGTGTAGAAATTCGATTTACGAAACTTTTAAATCATTTCCAGTTGTTGAAATGTCAGTTGCATTCTCATTCAGTGCCAGCATAAACTGTATAGAATGATATTCTATTTCATATTCTCTTTTTATGAAGTATCCTCAGAATAGATATTGTAGTTGTCAAGACATTCAATTTCGAGAACGTCTTGATAAAGTTTCATAGCTGAGTAACTGAAAAAAATTAAAGATTTTAAAAGAGATACTAGTCTCTGTTTTGAAATATTGTAGTGTGGTAACGTTTTAGTTTGGTTTTCCTGTGCCATTTTCAGGTATTTAGTTACATCAAAAATTTCTACGCATATAAAGTATATTTGAATACTGTTACAACATGCGCGTGTATAAAGGTAATGACTAAAACTATGACTAGCATTGTAGTAAAATATATTTAAAAGTATTTTCAACTTATTAAATTTAGAGAAAAATAAAGAAATTAATTTGTTTTTGCTGAAAAACTCATTTTTAGAATTCTATAATGGCATATAGATAAGTTTTGTGCGATAATACGCTCTGAAAATTTTGAGGATACAAAATTTGACGTTCGTTATATTACAGCAATAGCAAGAATATAAAAAATGATTTCAATATTTTTAGAGTATGTAGGTTATAAACACAGAAATTAAAATGATTTAACTAAATTAATTTAAACTATATGATGTATAAAAAAATTAAAGGCTCATTTTTTTATTTTTAATTATGCAAGAAAATAATGATATTAAGCATTTGAAGAAACAATGAAAATGGTTTGAATCTTAGGGTAACCATATAATCTAATATTGAAAATTAGGTAAAAAGAATAATATTTAAGAAATTGGCGAAATTCAGCAGAATTTCTTACAATTATTAAACTGGTATAATTAAAAATTCAGTTTTTGTTTCTATATTTTGAAATGATGCTAAATTCCGTTTTTATCATGTCAGAGCATGACGTTGTTTTGGGATAAGTTTTTTGGCATCAACAAAAATCCGTAGGTGAAAAATAAAAATTTTATTTTCTGTACGAGCATCTCAAAAAAAAATCAGCTTTTAATAACGCCTTGCCATCGCGTTTACAAAAGCTCTGATTTTAAAAAAAACAAGTTAATGACAACAGCAAATAAAACCTAGAAAATTGTCATTTTGAGCACGTGATTATATGAAATGAAATAAATAGGAAATATGATATTTTTTAAACAATCAATGCGAGACAAAGTTTTTGGATCGTTTGCGATACTAGAGTGACTCATTCAATGAAACCATTAAAATGAATAAAAATATAATTTAGCTCGCACGAGCACGTGGTGCTTGGCAGTTCAATAAATGATGTTCTGACATGATACATTTGAATATGTATAGCAGATTTCATTTTAATCTTTATATTAATAATCAAATTGCTAAGCTAGACGATGCAAATATCAGATCTATGTACTTGGTCCTAGCTATAGGTGCAATAATTAAAAATGACTTTTTAAACTATGTAAATCAACAGTGATACGGTAAATATCCTCTTATGCTTCAATGCGAGAAATTAGAGAGTGAATTATTCTGATCTTTTTTACTTACTAGCCACATTCGGCGACCAGCGGTTTCACTCGATATGTTAACCATGCTTAATTTCAGTTACATGTCTTAAGAAAAACGTGATGTTTCATCATTCCCTAAACAAGTGTTTTTAAATTTCAAATTTCAATAATATTGAATCCATGCTATTTTAATAGCCTTGCACTCATTTTTTCATTGGGTATATGAGCTGTTACTAATAGTTTAGACTCATAACATTGTAATGCTATTAAATGTATAACAATAAAGATAATCTAATCGCGCAATTTCTTACGCTACCCCTACCGCTCAAATATGCCTTTCTCATTCCTTTATTCCTACAAACTGCATAGATAATAATCAGGATCTTCCTTATTTAACTCTCAACAATGGAATAACGTGATGTGATTAAATGCGTGAATAAAACAATGGAAATATTTTGAAATTTATGCAATAATGGTTAATATTTTTAAAATTTATGCAAAAAAAATTAATACCCTATGAAAGTTTAGGAAAACATTGCACGACAACTAAATTATTATCATTTAAAAAATAATATTTTTAATTTCAAATTGAGGTAAAAAAATCATTTGGGTGCACTAGCATTTACGGAGGTTCTTGGTAAAAAACATCCTTTAAATTTTAATTAAGTAGAGTTTTAATTAACAGTTTTTAAAAATTGTTTTAAAATACACATTTTTGTTTTTCAAAGTATATTTGTTAGAAATCTGGTAACTGTCTGATCTGTAGTCTGACAATACATTAAAATTCGCTTTATTTTATAAATAATGTACTAATATCTTTTGATGATTGCCCTATTTTCTAACAATAATGATAATATCACTCGTATCTCTTGAGATGATTTACTTTTAAATGCCTGTGAGAGGAATAAAATAGCCATAAATCCATATTTTAATTAATTAATTTTATAATTAAAATATTTAAAAAACTAACTCCAAGTTGCATGTTCTTGCTTTTTTCCCAACTTATAATTGTGCTGAAACTGCTTTCTGGCACAGAGGTAGATCATCTTCCTCGTAATCTGGGAGTCCCGGTTCGGGCATGGTTGTTCTGTGTGCTATCTGTGAGATGTGCGAATGTGCCCCCCTGTAAAAAGGGGCTGTGCAAGCAAATGTGATGAATGAGTAGATAAGTCGTACTCTTAGCCCTAGTTGGTGCTACTCCAAAAACAAGAGACGCTCCTTCGGCTTAAATCTGCTGCTGTATCAGCAGGGGGCTTTTCCATAACAACAACATAATTACATCATTAAGCCAAATTTTGAGACTTCGGATTCAACTGTCAGAATTGTAGAAATCATTACACACACACACACACACACACACACACACACACACACACACACGGGGAGAGAGAGAGAGAGGCTGAGAAACTCAGCTCAAATTGTTTGAGAGTTTTTAAAGTTTAGTTTTCATGAATAAATCAGCATATTAAACAATTTTCAGAAAAAATAGTGTTTATCAAACTATGCATTATTATATCAAATTTTTATGAAAAAAAATGTATGAAAATCAAAATGTATAAGAAAAGTTAAACCAGGGGCTCTTTGATTAAAAAAAAAATTGACCACAAAAAATAAATTCGGCTTTAAATGCACGTGGGAAATTCATTAATGTACTGTGATTAATCTTTCTAAGCACTCACAACTTAAGGATTCTTCTAAGTGCAAATAAAACGCTGTTTAGAAGAGTGCTTCATTTTGACGCATTAAAATATCGATTCCATGGGAAGGGTTAGAACTGAAGTGATCAGATTTTCTGAATTTCTCTTCGAGGCTCTCTTGATAACGAGGAAAGTTGTCAAGCCGGGACAATTAACTCGAAAACCTTGACTTTTCCGAGACACCCGGTCACTTCATTTATTTTAATGACAGCCCAAGTTTACTCGGGGACTTAGATTATTTGCTAAAATATACTGGATATATCCAATGCAATGTAAAACGTGGGAAAAAATACTTCTAAGTATATTTATAAAAGTGACTGGCAACTTCTATTTAAAGATTTTTTTTAAAAAATGAAGATAATAAAGAACTTTTATTCAAAATCCGAACACATACGAGACATTTATCAATCAGGGATAAAGAATTAATAATCGGATCTGCCTGATCTATCCAAGACGTCTAGACACATTTTAAAGTATATTACCTCATAATATCGAAAATGCTACGTTTAGTTTTTAGAATAAAAAACCATTCTAAGGATAAAGCTACTTAATATAATCATGTCTATAGATTATCTTATCATTTTTAATGAAAAATATTCAAAACATTGACAGGACTAGCGATGAACTTAGGGCTATCAAATTTGGTCTTTAGTTTAGTTACTTACTTACTATGCAGGGCCTGACTTAGTCACGGGCGTAAGGGGCAGTTGCCCCGGGCCCCCACATAAAAGGGCCCCCAAAATCGAATAGAAATTTCGTTTAACGTTTCCTACTTTAATGAATGTTCTTCATTACTAAAGTAGTGAAATACAAGGGACCCCAAAGAAATGTTTGCCCAGAGCCCAACTAGGCAAAGTCGGGCCTTAATACAATAAGGTCAATAAGGAATAGTTTTTTAAATTAAAAAATATAAAATTAAAACGATAATGATTTCGGAATATATTATTGTACTAAAACACTTTTTGACTCTTTTCTACATTCAAAAAATTAGTTTTTCAGGAATATAAAATTTTTGCTACCCAATTTTTTCCCCCTCTATCATCAGCAAATTTATCAAAATTATTATTTCCTAATTTTTTCTCTATATTCAGTGAATTTATCAAAATATTTATAATTTTCAAGGATATTTTAAGATTTGCCCTGGGCCCCAACTAGCTAAGTCGGACCTAGATGCTATGAGCTCAATAAAGAATATATTTTTTTAAATTTTAAAAAGATTTTTTAAAAAAAAAATTAAAACGTTAGTAATTTTGGAATATATTATTGTACTAAAACCATTTTTGCATCCTTTCTAAATTCAAAAAATTTGTTTTTCAGGAATACTAAATTTTTTCTGCCCAATTTTTTCCCTCTATTATCAGTAAATTTATCAAAATAATTATTTCCTAATTTTTCCTCTATTTTCAGTGAATTTATCAAAATATTTATAATTTTAAAGGATTTTTTTTATTGTTTTCTTTTTTTTTAATGTTTGAATGACAATAATTGAAAGCCTTGCGTGTGTGTGCGCGCGCACGCGTTTATTTGCATAAGTGTATTTGAGTAATTAATACTGTTAAGAATAAACATTTTAAATACTTTTAAAAATAATGTAAGATGAAAAAATTCTTAAGCTTTATTAAGTTACGATATTTCGATTTAGACGTTTGAGTCACTAAAAATGTTTTATATTTTTATCTTTCAGAAAGAAATACTTTAATGCGTAGTATTGTAATCTGTTCTTCTGGTAGATATTATTCAAATCAAATAGAAATCAGAAATTTAAAAAAATTGAAAACAGGTATTATAAATTAGTGTACCTTGTAATCGTCTGCGAATAGTATCCGAATGAAAACGATTTTTCAAGCTATGAAACAAACTTTTAAAATATCTGTCATAACATCTGGTTACATAGACTTAGATGTTGAATTTTTTGATGATGGATTCTGCAGAAAAAGTATTCATAAAATAAATAAATGTTCTTTTCTTTTTTTAAAAAGTTTTTATTATTATTTAAAAGTGTAATATATAATGAAAATACCAAACTGGACTAATAGTTATACTTTCTTCGCTACTTTTTGGTAAGTTTAGCTTTCATTCTTAGATAAATCGATAAATTTCTTAAATTATAAAACAGATAAAGATTATCATAACACTGAGTAATATTTTGGAATATTATTCCTGTTATATATCTGATTTAACAAATAAGACTTTGAAATTAGAAATTATAAAAGCATGCAAATAAAAATTAACAGCGTTTTCCTCTTCTTTAGAATTAGTTTTATTTTGTATGGCCAATCAGCTTTAACATACCGATTCTTTAGAAAAGTTGGCTATAATTAAATTCTGTTAAATCTTTTAAACATAACTTGATATTCCAGCATCTTTGAAAGAAGTATTTTTAAATTTGAAATAGCAACAGACATTTAAGCGGCATTATTTTTGTATCTTTTCTGCTGTCGCTGTATGCGTGTTAAAATCTCTAATGAAGACAAATTATATGCATAGACATAGAAAGAATTACATAGGCATTACAGAGTTACTTAGAAAGTAGAGCTGAATACAAAATCTAATATTTAATTGCACATTATTCTATGTAGTGTTGAAGTTTTATTCTTTTAATACTCATGCAATATTGGAATGAATCTAAAATTAAAATGGTGCTACGCATTTTAATGGCGTTATATAAGCACGGTCTATCAAAATGTTAAATGAATTGAAACACGTTAATAAAAGAAAAACATGAAATACCAAATATAATCCTTTAGAAAATTGATTATATTGTATAATTTGTAAAAGTGATTTGTTAACAGATTTTGCAAAGAAAAAAAAATAAGAAAATAAAATAAGAAATTAAAAATGCAAACAAAACTGACAAAGAATATGAAAATAACCAGAATATTTGTTGTTATAATGAAAACGCTTTTAATTTTAGGGTAACCATAAAATTGTCCATACCGGGTGTACAAAAAGTTCCCGTATTCCAAATTTAAAAAATCATTGTCCATGATTTTTTTCAAATATATTAAATTTTTCCATACGAGTAATGAAACCGTGGACATGCTTGAAGCTTTTTTCGGCGATCGTCTTATCTCAAAAAATCTTTGGCCACCTCGATCCTCTGATTTGACCATGCCGGACTTTTTTCTGTGGGGATATTTAAAGGACAAAATTTATGAAGCTAATTCTCAAACAATAGATGATTTGAAAATCGCAATGACCCAAAGAATACAAGAAATCACTCCTAACATGTTAAAACGCGTTTCGAAAAACATGCGCAAACGAGTTCAGCTTTGTCTCCAAGAAAGGGGTGGACATTTTGAACATTTATTATAAATGTAAGCTCAGTATTTTTTCCCTTAGTTATGTTAAAAGTGCTTTTTATCATTGACATAAAAATAATTCTTTTTGAATCTGTTGTTTTTTTAAAAAATAAATTCACAAATCATCAGTACGGAAACTTTTTGGACACCATGTATTTTCATTTGTTAGGTTATAGGGAAAAAATTGCTTGTAAGTAGATTAATTTAATAATATCATCATTTTCTGGAACTGAGCATTTTTTTTAATTCTCTTAATGTGGTGAAGAAATATTTATGAATGGTCATTTTCAAACGGTCAAACGCAATTGTCATTTTGAACGAAGAAACGCTAAAAAGTTTAATTAATTTTTCAGAATTCATTTAGAAAAAAAATTTGTCCTTGATAAACTTTGTTCTAGATCGAAAGATCTGTCTCGATGAAATAGATCTAGATCTTTACCACAATAAGCTTTTCACTTGTCCTTATTCGCAGAAATAAAAGAGTTTCTTTTTTTAAAAAAAATTAGCGGCAAATATGTATATTCCAAATAAATTATTATAATTGTGAGACATCCTTTAAATTTCATCATGCATGTTAGACATAATTATGATTTAATAAAAATTGATATTATTAAATTCTAAAAATGCTGGAAAACTCTCCTGAATATGAAAGAAATACATGGCAATAGATTGTTTTGAAGTTTTACTCTGTTAAATAATGACGTAGAGCGTAAATTTTTATTAAACGATTTTTTTTAAGTATTGAAATTGTTATTTGTGAATACATTCAATTTTTGCTGACATGATTTAAAAATAAAAGATTAAAAAGAAATCTGCTATGCATATTTCAAGGTATTATGTCAGAACATCATTTCTTGAACGGCCAAGCACCGCGTGCTCGCGCAAATTGAATTACATTTTTATTCATTCTAATCGTTTTGTTGAAAAAGTCACTTTAGAATTGCAAACGATAAAAAAAAAAAAAAAAAAAAAACTTTGTCTCTTATTTATTGTTTAAAAAATATATCGCATTTCCTTTTTTTTTTTTTTTTTCATTTCATATAATCACGTACTCAAAATAACATTTTTTTAGGGTTTATTTGCTGTAATCAATAACTTTTTTAAAAAAATCCAGAGCTTTTTGAAATACTATGGCAACGCGTTATTAAAAACTGATGCTTTGAGATGCTCGTGCAGGTAATAAAATGTTTATTTTTCGCTTGCGGATTTTTGATCACCTTATTCCCAAAACAATTTCATGTTCTGACATGATAAAAAGTTTTAAAAGACATATATGATAATATATAATATTTAAGTCATCTTCACAAAAGAGGTCGCAAAATACTTTTTTCATTCAATCGATTTTTAAGAATCAAGGATTATTATTTTTTTTAATGTAAAATAAAAATATACAAAACTATTTTTAAAAATTTTTTAAGTTTATTCAATTTAACTTAATTTTTGAAATTATAGTCGGTATATTTGGCGAAGTAATTTAAGAAAATTCACAAATAAAAAATATCTAAATGTGCAAATTGTTCTAAATTCAATTAAATCACCTAAATAAAAATTTGCAATTTTCGGTTTCATTAATTAAAACATGATTAGATTTAATAAAAGTAAAAAAATAATAGTTTTAAAATTCTAAAATTAATTTATTGAAATTGGTCCATAAAAGTATTGAAATATAACTTGGAAGAATTATTATAAATGTTTGATTTACCCTTGAAACGAAATTTTACATTATAATAAAATAGATTTTATATTTTGCTTGAAATTCGCCACAAAGTTTCGTCGACATTTTTTTCTCAATACCATCAATATTTGTATCGTTAGTATTATTTTGTAATCTTTAAAAATCGTTTTTATCTTTCATTTATCATAAAAATATATCCAATGACATTAATGATTCATGAGACAACGAATAAACCATTTTTGTTCCCAGGATGATCAAGCTTTGACCTCCAAATTTAATTGATTTTGAACTATTTAAAAAGTTTTCAAACAAAAGTATATGTTTAACTCTTTTACATGGAACTTTAAATCTCATTTAATTTATGTTGAATCATTTTATGTAGAATTTTTGATCGAAATAAATTTTTCTTTAAAATAAAGTTTGAGAAATCGACATGTACATGTAGGGTGACATATTAAAATCTGGACTACCTCCAAGTTTCAGAAGTTTAAAAAAATGCATCGATAATCGTTCGATATGAAATATTCCATCCAAAAAATCCAACAGAAGGAGCATAATAACAATAAAAAGTTGGCATTGACGTGATACACGTCAATGGAGCAGCTAGAGAAAGTGGAGCCAAATTTTTATAGAATTCAACAGATGGCGCTGCTGATGCTTCGGGTCAAAGCAAGAGTTGCATTTTGTGTTTAGAGCTGCGCTAGAAGCATAGCAAGTGACAGCTACAGTGGTTGGCGATGGTGTTTGTTGCAGATGTGATGCTTGTGCTTCCGTATCTCCAATAATTCTGACAAAAGAGATGAAATCTTACTCCAGTTACAGTGCCTTGTTTTTATAATAGCGTGGAGAATCAGTGTTTGTTAAAGTTCTCTTGAACTGCTTTTAGAATGCGTTCGGCTGTTTTGACAAAAGAGGGGTTATGGTGTCCTATTGCAATTAAGTGTGTATTTTTACTGATAATTCTTAATATTGTTAATGTTTTATAAATTGTTTAAAATTAAGTGAGGGCATTATATTCTATGTATGTGTTCGTTTTGTATTAATTTGTTTTCTTCTTTTTTTACATTGCTTTATCTGTAAATATTTAATTACCTTGCTTGACCTCAATCAAATTTTCTTAGCATAAATTTATAATTCTCGTTATATTTTACCCTCTTTTTTGCATTAATTTAAATCTCGATTGTCTACTGCAAGCATAATAAAATATTCTTCGGGCGATAGTTATTTAAGACTTTTTATGCTTTTTAAATTTATTAAATTATGTTTATGTCTATAAATTAGAAATTTTTATTTTCTATGTATTATTAAATCAACATATGTCAAATCTAAATGTTTAAAAATTAGCAGATTGAGAATTTTTATATATTATCACATTTTCTATTTTTCGTATATTTATAACACTAAATTATATCTCATTGGTTTTCAGTTTATGTCTTAAAATGAAGAGAACTCATCTATTGAAACTTCATAAATTTTAATGAAAGTTTATAATTATATTCTTTTAAAAGTTGCCGTCATTTTTCTTATAAAACTTCATTTCTTCTATAGTTTTTTTTTTTTTTTTGCTCTCTGAAAGTACTTTAAACTATTAATATAACTGTTTGTATATATTTAAAATTTTCCTTTTATTGTTCATAATTATGTTATCATATTTTAATAATTTTTTTGGTTTGCTTTTCAGAATAAAAAATGTTGCAGCTATCACTTGTCACATAACTTGATTTTTATATTAGATCATGGGACAGTGTATAAGTGTGCCAGAAAAAAATTTTTCAATAATGAGAGAAGGCTCAAGTAAGCGATTTTACCGTTCTAAAAATGGTAACTTAAGTGCTACATTTCATGTGTTGGATTCAGACTTGAGATGGGATTTATTAAATATCAATACAGCCACAGAAGAACAGCTGATGACCCTGCCTGGTATCAACAGGGTCACTGCTGAAAATATTATAGAGTATCGACAACGGATTGGTGGTTTCAAGAAAGTTGAAGATTTAGCCTTAGTTTCTGGTGTTGGTGCTACTAAACTTGAACAGTTCAGAACAGAGATTTGTGTTGGACGTCGAAAACCTAATAATGGTAGTTATAATTCCTCTCTTACCCAATCACTGGAGTCTCTGCAAGTTAATGATGTAGGTCCACGGACCTCACCATCCAAACTTGTTAATGTAAACACTGCAAATGTCTTTCAGCTAATGAGTGTGCCTCGTATGACTCAAGAAATGGCAGCAAACATTATGCACTATAAGGAACGAAAGGGCCCTTTCAAAACTCTATCAGATTTATCAAAAGTTAAAGGATTACCTCCTGATAGATTAGCTATTGTAAAAATGTACCTAACTACAGATTCTTCTATAAATAGTTCATCATCTGTACAGAGTAAATCATCTCAGAATTGTGTATATGGTAGACGTCCTATTGGACACCGTAGAACAAACTCTGCTCCTAGTGGATTATCCAAATTGCGTTCCTGTGATCCTAGTACAAAAGACTTCTATGAACTAGTCTCTTCTCTTGTTACAAGGCCTCCTACATCTGAAGTGTTGAATTTAAGTTACTTAAATAGACAAGTGTTACGTTTAGCAACCTGGAACTTGCAGGATTTCATTGTACAGAAAGCTAGAAATCCTGGTGTTCAAGAAGTCATATGTAGGACTATACTAGAAAATGGGTAAGTTAATTTTGAGCATGCATTTTTTTAGTTATTTAATTTGCTATTAAATATTTTTTTATTTCATATTAATTTATTTAATTAAATGACAAGTTTTTCTGGATTTTTAAAATTATACTTATATTGATTCAATTAGGAGTTATTGAGTCAGGAATATAACAAAATAGTTTGAAGCTCCTACAAAATTTAGCTTAAAGTTCATTATTATATCCTGTAGAATAGAACAGAATCTATGCCTATGTGCATACAATAATGCTTTAAGTCAGTGCCCAGCTAAGATTATGGCACCTTGCACTTTATCCAACTTATCTCCCATAGTTATGCTAATATTTACTTTAAAAAAAATCTTAATAAGCATATATTAATCAAAAGTTTTACATTATTATATTGATTTAAACTTGAAGGGTGATGCACATATTATTTTTGTGGGTGCATTCTTCAGGCCTAGAATGGAAATTATAAATGAAATTATAAATTAATAGCTTATTATAAAACTATGGATAAGTATAATTTTTAGAAAAAATTGTACTTATAAAGCATTTGTTTATTTTCAAATATTGTTTTGTTTAAAGCTTACTTTTAACAAATTACTTTTATAGATTCTGATCTATAAATTAGAAATAATTTAAGTGAATTTGGAAAAATAATTTATTACATACATTATTTTCTTTACTAAAAAAAAACTAAGCTAAATTGCATTTTCTTCAGCTTTAATCCATAATTTTAATTCAATTTTAGAAGACTTTTTTCTTTCTAAAAAAATGATTGTTGTAGTTATGTGTGAAAAATATTAGCAATTTTAATATAAAATTTTTATTTTTCTTTAGATTTGTTTATTGCAACATCATATTATTATAATTAAAAAAATCATTAAGAAATGTTTGCATTGAGAAAGTGTTTGATTGTAAATTGTATGATGATAGATACTTGACCTCTTAAACTGTTGCTGCAGATTTGTTTTAGCTTTCTAATATTTTACTGACAGATGAATTAGCTGTGGCTTTCAGCACATCAAGATAAAGATAATATTAGTGAAACATGGATAGAAAATTTCTGAGTTATTCATCTAGTGTAAAGTGTTTTTATTCATTGAATTTTATTTTTTTATGACATTGCATACAAATCTGATTAATATTCTAGATTAATATAAAAGGCAAATTACATATCACACACACACATATACATATAAAATTCTTGCCACTTTGTCATAATTTATATTAATACATTTTTTAAACTTATTTTCTAATTGTTATTTTATTCCTTTCAGTTTCAGTATAATTGCTGTGCAAGAAGTAGCATCTCGAGAAGCTTTGTCATTGGTAATAATTTATAAAATTTATTTGTGTTTTCAGAAAATAAGCATTTTGCCACTGTTTTATTTATTTGATTATAATTTAATTTATTTAAAATCATTCCTACTTTTGAAAAATGTATGAATATTGTGTTATTTGAATTGAAGGAAATTTTACACTATAATGGTATTTTGTTTGAACTGGAAAAAAAATATATTGATAAAATTAAAATTACTTGTTTTATAATTTTTTTGTCTATATAAATATTACAGTACATTCATACCACTATGAATATAATAAATTTCCTTGAAGAATAAAATATTCTAATTTTAGGTGTGTACAGATATGATTAATAAAATGCTAAGTGGGTTTTAAAATTTAATACATTGCAATTTTCATTTTTTTCAGTTACTATTTATTTTGATTTTTTTAGTTACTGTTTATTTTGATTTGTATTATATAAATTTTTGATATAGCTAAACTTTATAGCTTATGTTATTTAAAAAAGAAAATTGTTAAAAAAAGCAAAAAACTTTCCCCTGAATTCATTAAACCCCTAATTCATTACAAGAAAAGAACCATAAATATATATTGATAATTTGAAATAACAAGATTTTAAAAAATGAGAAAAAAAAAAGGAACAATAGGAATGTAATGGGGCTCTATTTACAATACATAAATTTATCTGTTCTCTCATATGTAGAAAATCCGTCACAGTTTTGTTAAAATGGGCATTAAAAATAAAAAAAAGGCTTTGTTATTCCTTTTAGAGTAGTGAAACTTTTCACAGACCCTTTATAGCATAAAAACTTTTGCTATAGCCCCCTAATTAATTTTTAACTATTTTCAACTCCTTGTTTTTTCTCCCAATTAAATGTTAAGGAATCTAAAAGGGGGGGAAGACTTTTGATAAAATTCTTAGTATGATTTTTTAAAGCATTATTATTTCTTTGCTAAAAATTTTTTTACTAAATAATATCTGTTTCACGATTTGATATTTGAATTTTCAATTTAAATTGTTTGTTCCTTCTCTGACCAAATTGATGGAATTAGTAAATTAATTGAAAGGTATCGTCGTGGAATTAATAACCTAAGATCTTGTTTTAGCATGCTATCTTTGCTTTTAGTTAGTTAATGGCATGTGACTAATATCCAAGTACCAAATTGACATTACAGTACTGATATTAGAATTTTTCCTCTTTTATGTTTTTAATATTTAAATAGATAAGCAGGTTAATTTGACCTTTTTTTACATCTAATCTGATTTTTTTCCTTTATATGTATTTATATGCTTATATATAATTATTATGCCAAGCAATTACTAAAATTATATCTTAAGGGGAGTTGAACACTAATTTCTTGAAGTATAATCTTAAATGAACTAATTTAATATTATAATAAACTAATTGAGAATAATTTCATGTAATAAAATTTAGTATTATAAAATAAATTCATTATATATGCTAAAAATTCTGTAATCATTATATATATATACATTTTTGAGTGTTTGACTAGAAAAAAGTTGAATGTAACTGGATACAAAATTAACTAAACATAAAAGACTAGGCTTGCCCATTTTATGTCTGAAGATTTCATAATAAATATTTATCACTCATTTCAACCTTTTTATCTTAATTTTAAATTTCAGTTCCTAGTCAAAGGCAATTCTTATTGCCATTGTATTTAAAATTACAATCAGTGCAATTATTTGTTAGTATCTCTGATAAATTTTCCAGAAATTGAATTTTAATATTTTAAATATATTATTGTATTATGCTGAGTACTGTGTTATAGACTCTCTCTCTCTCTCTGCGTATATATATATATATATATATATATATATATATATATATTAGATTAAGTTTAGAAATTTTTTTAAAGGTTGTTTAATAGGGACATAGTGATGCATTTCGTCCCTAATATTTAATTTTAGTTACCACTTGTCAAGCATATCTATAGATTAAACTATCAAAAATTTAAATTAGTTTAATGTTATTTTATTTATCAATTACTAGTTCTAGTTTTTTAATTTTTTTCTTCCAATGTTGTTTTTCCTCCTTGCTCAAAATGTAAGCAACACTGTCAATTAAATATACACAGTATTTAAGCTATTTCATATTTTATTCTTTGAATTAAAAATTAAATTACTGCATTTTAAGATGATCATATTTTGATAATTATAAGCATTTTTGGTGGTTGGAACCTCTTACAATTTTTTCTGCCTGTCCTATAATCTTAATTGTTTTACATATATTTATTACTATTGCTTGTTTATATATTTAAAGTATCCTTATTACTTTTGCGAAAAAATCCATTTTTATAAGAATGCCAGATCTTAGAGATATATGTATTTCGGAACATGAAAACATTTCCTATTCTGAACTTAATTTATTATATTAAAAGAATAGTCATGATGCAAATTCCTTTTAACTTTCAAGTCAATGAAAGTGACATAGATTTTAACATTTTTGAAATGTGCTTTAGTTTCGATTTCTTTTAAATAAATATATTCTTTACAAAAAGCAAAATTCCTTTTTTCATGCATAATTTTGCTTTTAATGTCTTAATATACCAATCACCAAGGTTTCATCTTTTTAAGACCACTATTTGTTTTTTGTATTGACTTCAAAAAGTTCTTTCTTTAATTTGATTCATCTTTTACTTTAAATGAATTCTTCTATCCCATATTAAATGAAAATATAACATAAAATTCTATATATAATGATATATGAATATACATTTCTCATTTTATAATTAAATTGGGTAGCCATATTATATTAATATATTACAATTAATTTTTAAATCTTGATGCAGAGAATTTTATTTAGTTTTGTATCTGAAAGTAATATAAATTTTGTTATTATTTAAATAAAATTTAAGTGTATTTGATCACTTGTATTAAATATGGGATTTTTACGTTCATCAGAACAAAATGTATGGAATTTATTTTGAATGAAAATAGTACTTTATATCTTATTGAAATTGACTGACCAACATTATTAGTTTGACTAAATTTTCTATTGTTAGAAATATATTAATTAAAATTGAGGACATCATTAGCTATTTATTTTTAAATGCTACATTGTCATGAATGAAAACTCACTACTAAGTTTTTAAAAACTTCTCTTGTTTATATTAAGATCTATTCATATACATTTTCATTATTCTTGAATTAAGATTTATACTAAGCTGTATTAATTTAATCATAAGTATCTGTTTTCTTTGCCAAGAATAGTATTTATACTATTATCTGCAGTAATTTGTAACAATAAATTATATTATATTGAATTAAGTGTAAAATTTTATTTTTTAAATTTGATTTCAGATTGCTTCAGAACTCAATGAACCAAAGCTTTATTCTGTACAATCTTGGAAAGGCGAGCGTGGTAAATGGCATAGTTTAGTTCCTTCTCATAGTAGTGGTGATAATAATCATCAAAATGTAAGTATAAGTGATGTATTTTTATATATTGCTTATGTTCAATGTTTATTCTTATACTTATAATTGTATGCAAAGGTATAGAAAATTAAAATGACAGTATAGAAAATTTGACACCATATGCATTATGAGCACATTGCAAAGTTTTATATTAAACCACAAAAATCATGGCAAAGGGTTTTGCATACAGGCAAAGGGTTTGAAGTATATCACAATAATCATAAGATTAGTGGCTAATCATTTTTAATCAATTTAATAATAATTTAAAATGTGTGTAGTATTACAAATTTATCAATATTTTTTATTATTCACTTTATTTAATGTTCATCCTCATATGATAGCAATTCAGATAAGAAACTATACATACATTTCTGTGAAAATATATACCTTATTTTCTATTGTTCATGATTCTACAAAGACTTCATGGAAGTGATGTATACTAAAAAAAAATTTAGTACAAACATCTTTCATATAGAAATTTCAAATATATGTCTTTTATTTGTGATTGATTAGGCTCTAATTCTATTATTATATTACAAATATGTGAAGTGGTGACCAGGTACTTTTCTGTTACCTTGGCGGTGGTGAGCCAAATTTCTTAGAGTGATTTAAAAGCAAAAAATTGCCAAATAATGTAGAATTTCTCCAGAGAAATTTGGCAACTTTTTGCTGCTGCCTGGTTAATGGTAAAGTACTGGTAACCACTTTTATAAACAGATTTTAAATCCTGGATTTTTTAAAATGTCATCCTATTTTAATTTTAAACCAAAATAATTATTTTTTCACACCAGTATCCATAGATAAACTGAAATTCATGTATGATATTTTGGAATATTTTATTTAAGTAGATGAAATTAAGATAAACACTATCACATTTCCTGTATAAAGTTGCGTTTTTTGTATTGTTGAATTTTTTTATTTGTATTTACTATTCTCAAATTTAAAAATTCTTTTATTTCATCTTTTCAAGAAAATAATTATTTATAATTTTCTGTATACAAATTTGTACTACACTTATTGAAGCTTATGTTTTCTTTGCAGTTTAATATTTAAATTCCATTTTATGATACAATTATAATTTAAAGAAATATAAACTATATTTGAAATGCTTAAAATTCCTAAACAGCTATAAAGTAAATAGTCACGCATTAAAAAGTAAAAGGAATTTTAAAATTTAAGCTAGAAACTTTTAAAATATCAATTAAACTTTGTGTTTATATTGATATTGCTATAAAAATACAATGCATTTATTTAAATGAGAATCTATAGAATAATTTATGTTTGAAGATAAAATTTGCAAATTCAGAATCTTCTTATGGCAGGTACTTTTCAACTTCATTATCTTGTAGTCAACTATAATTTTTTTCTGTCAAATCATTTTGTTTGGCTACAAATTGCAACTCAAAAATAAAAATGAAGTTTTAGTTTTTATTTTGTTTTTGTTTGTTTTGTTTTATTTTAATTTTGTTGTCCCTTTTTGAGTATATTTTTAAGAAAATTTATTATCAGTTTCTTATATGTATATTAGATTTATTTTGTGCTGAAGAATGACATAATATTATGCATATCAAATTCTCTCCATTGTTACTAAAGTTTTTATCAAAAACTGCTTTAACAGGGAAATTACAAATAAGAGTAACATTTTTATAAAAATGAGATTCCTTATCCCTTGCAAGCAATTATTTAGCTGCATTCTTTGATAATATGATAATAATATATGCCATTATTCATAAAAATAGAAGTTTATGATTACTTTAAAATATGAAATGTGCAAATGATTTTGAATTCAAAATTTAGATAATAATTAAACCATTTAGTTTCTGTAAGTATGTGTGTACACTTGCACATCTGTGACATTTGAGGTCCTTTGATATTATCAGCCTCCTATTCTATTTACAGTATATAATTATACAATGATTCAATTTTTTTACTTTTTAGAATATATATCTTGAATAATTTTTGACCTATAAAAAACTGTAATCAATTTTAAAATATTCCAATAGCAATATTCATTCTTTCTAATATTGTGATATTTATGTTTATTTGTATTTAGATCAATTTTTGCTTTTTAATTCAATTGTTTAAGTTAATTCAAAAGATGCTATTTATTTTTTTCACATTAAATATTTACTAAATAATTTACTTTTCAATTTTTATTTATCTGCTGTTGAAATTAGGTTTGAAAATATATATTGTTAAATAATATTTCATATTATGTTATGATAAAAATAGTCTAAAAATCTTACTGAATAATAACTTTTGAAGTGGAATGGCTAAGTAATACTTTAACTTTAATTCTGTATGTATCTTATAAATTATATAATGTCTTCTTAATTATTTTACACATTTTCCCATTTATTATTTTGAATTTTAGCCTCTTATGAATGGATTTCTTTACGACACCAGCCGGGGTTTACAATTACAAGAATCTGCTGTTCTCTATTTACCACCAGAAAAATTATCAGGCCTTACTGTAACTTGCCAACCTTTCTTTGGGTGTTTTAAAGTAAGATTTTTACTTTTGTGAAACCATTTTCAAAATATTCCAGTGTTTTCATGTTTTAGTTTTGATATATTATACTATTTTTGTTATTGTTTTTGTTTATTAAAAATTGGAAATTTTTTGATTTAATATTGGCTATGCATATTCCTCTTTTTTAAAAAAAATAATTATTTAATTTTTACTGTATAATATAATTTTTTACTATATTATTTGAAAATTTGGGATTCACATTTCTAAGAGTAAATAAATCCAATTTAATCTAGCATTTTTTTTGTTAACTATTCCATTCTTATAAAAGCAATGTGTGTGTACTCTTTGAAGATAAAAGAATAGCAAGATCAATAACACAATTTCATGTATAAAAAGTTTATGGATGATGTTTGCTTCATACAGATATTTAAAAAATCTACAAATAAATTAATAAAATACTCATCGTACAACAGTTTGGTGGTATGACTTCTGGTTGATTACATAAAAGCTAATGGATTTCAGATCTTATTTTTATTTTAGGTTGAAAGATAAAGTTAAAATGAAGTAGTTATGTACACTGAAAGAAATTAACGCAATTTTTAATTTTCATTTTATTTGTTTGAACTATTAGTTTTTGCTTAATGTTGAATAGATTTTTATTCCTAATGTATTTGAAATATTTTTAAATATTTATTCGAAGTATCTTTATTATTGCTGGCTAAAATCCACAGATTTTTATTGAAATATTTTAATATATGCTTTTTAAAATTGCCTTGGTTGAATTATTTTAAATTGAGCATTTCTTTTATTAATTTATTATTATTATTTTGCTCTCAAGCTGTTGTGTATTATTAGTTTTGGTGTCATTAGATGTTATTTTAAGGTTATAAAATTCGTTTTAATGAAGTACAGAATTTAAATAGTAAGAGACTTGTTACAATATTGACTTTTTGATTATGAATGGACCTAAGCATTAATTCTTCTAAAATTCTTGCATATAAATTACAAAATTCTCTTTCCAAATATGTTTTCTAGCAGACCTGATGTATTATCAAATTCTTTTCAATTAATAAACTCGTTTTATGCATTTTTGTAATCTAAAATTTAAAAATGAGTATTTGACCAATAAAGTTTTTTTTTTTTAATTTGAGAGTGATAGGTTTATTTTTTATTGCCAAGCTAAAATATAATAATATAAAAACTAATGATATATTTTTTGTTGGAATATGATTCTATATCTATTTTTATGTATTTTTTTTTTATTTTAACCTGCTGTTAAAAAAATATCGGTAATTTATTTACTGAGTCCTTTAAATGTGCATTCTCATAATATTACTTTATATTCCAATTTTTTTATTGATTTTATTTTTCATTTTCTTTAAATTGATTCTACTGATGGATATGCCAAGATTTGATATATATATTTATTTATTTGATAAATTATACTCCTTATAATTTTTAAAATCTATTTTATTTTTAAAATTTCAATTTTTTTTTAAAGGTTAAAAACCTAGACTTTGTGGTTGTCAATTTTAGCTTGGTGTCAGAGACATGTGTTGCGAAACTACTCCCTTCCATATTAGATCAACTTAAAGAGAAAATTCAAGGTATGAATTCTTTTATTTTATATATAACTCAAAATACAATTTAGAGAATTACATTAAAAATTTTCAGATTATATTTTTTGGATAATCTTTCTTTTGCCATGCTGAACAATAAATAAGGGATTTGAGTTCTGCATTTATATCTGAATTCATTCAAATATTGTATTATTTTCTTTTAATTTTTTAATATTTCACATACTATCAGATTTTTTAACTTTTTTTAAAAACTCTTTTATTAATAATAATAAATTTATAATGGTTGGTGTTCAATAGACCAGATTATTTGACCAAATGATACTGAATGTGGTGCAAACAAAATTTAAAAAACATTTTGGAAGTTTTTTTTTTTTTAACTAGTTAAAAACATTGCCAGGTTTTAATGTTTTTTAAATGATAATTTTATTATTCTTGTATAAAATTAAATTCTATATTGTATAAAACTTTAAAGAAAATACCTTTTTAATGGTTTACCTGTTTAATTATTAATTTTTTCTTGCATCTTTATAATTAAAAAAATGCATAATTTTGAGCAATATTTCAATTTTTGCTGTGAAGTTTTTAATGCTTCTATTGATACATTGAGTATTTTGGAACCAGATTTTCTGGCATCGATGAAAATCTTGGAATCTCTTTTAATTTTAATAGTTTATATTTTTTAAAAAATGAAAAAATGCTTCTATTTTATAAAAGCAGCCTGCAATTAGGAAATAGAAAGTAAGGACAGTTATGCTTTTAATTGTTTTATGATGCTTTGCCTAGAAAGAGTTGTATATATGATATACAGAACATGCATGAGAGTATGAAAAATACAGCTTTAACTATCTCTTATAAATTGATTCTTAAGTATTCTTTGTTCAGGAATCATGAGCATCATTTTATGCATGAAATCTGTTTTGAAATTAATTGAACAATCCAGAAGATTGCTATAAAAGTGACTAGGATTTAATATATTCCAAATTAAGATATTTTTTTTTCAGTAAAAGGTGCAAAGTTTAAATTAAAATGAAATAATATCATAAACATATGATAAAAATTGAATGTTAAAGTTATACTTTTTGTTTAAAAAAATATCACCTTGATGCCTAATTTATTATTTATTTATTGTATTAAATTCTTGGAATTTTTCAGATCCTTCAATTATTCTCTCTTTTTAAAAAGTTTCCATTTACTTTACCATAATCCGAAAGTTAAATCATGATAATAAAGGAAATGTTCTTAAATTGAAATTGTTTGATTTTTAATCTCCAAAGTGGCCAGTTATTTTAAGAGAATAATTTGAACTGCTTAAAGTTGATACATGATGATTTTTTTAAATATTTAATCAAACTTTAAAATCTCAAAAGCACTTCAAATCTAAATTTTGATAAATAAATGAATTCAAATGATTTGTTTTTTGTGATGGAATAAAATAAACTGAAGCTTATTCTACTGCTTTCAAAGTTTTAAACATTTGAAAAACAAATTGTACCCTATAAATTAATTTATTTGGTAGCTGACATTTTTCTTTTTCTTAGATTTTGATTAATATGAATGTCTTTACTTGTTGATTCATTTATATAAGTCTTCTTGAATTTCTTAGCTGTATTCATTGTCTGAATCATAAAATATATTATATTCTGAAATGTTATTTGCATTAAAAAATTATTGCATTTAAATTGCAATATACAAACAAATTGTGCTGATGTCTCAAATGAATAATGTAATTTAAAGCTGCATTTATTCTTTTCTAATTTTATATGAATTTACTACACTTAATTATTATTTATTACACTGGAATTACAAGCAAATAATGCTGATATTTCAAGTGAATAATATAATCTAAAACTACATTTATTTCTGATTTTTTATGAATTTCTTAACATTATTACTGAAGTATTCAACAAATTTTAATGAAGAAAGCTACTATTTCTCTACTTATATTTTTTTGTCCAACTTTATATCAAAATGAATGTAATACTTCCACTATGTCCTAAATTCTATGCCTTATGGTTTAAAATACATCATGCATTATTCTTTTTATTGAAGTTTTATAAATTTTCGTTCAAAACAATTTCATGAAATTAAATTCATTTATGAAACTGAATATTAAAACATGACAACTTTTTATTTAATATCTTGTGTGAAAGGAAAATGTAAACTTTTGTTGCATATTTTTAAAAATAACTGTGGCTTCAAATAAATAGATTTTAAAATAAATTTTTAACATCAAAACTTTAAATTTTGACTTTTTAAACTTTGAATTTTTCTTAAGATTTTGTCAATGTAACCATGAGAATTATTTTATCTTCTTGATTCCTTACATCTTGTGAATTCCTAATTAACATTTATTTTAATGAAACCAATTATCCCTAATATCCCAATTATCCTAATGTCTATTTGTGTGTATTTTATTTTATGCTGTAATTATTTTAAATTTCTTTACTTTCCACATATTGTTATCTATCTGATTACATGTTAAAATAAGAATTTATTTAATTATCTATGTTTAAAAAAATCGTGGAGAAAAATATTTATGCTTCATTTATAATTTTAAAATATGAATTTGGATAAAATGTTTTAAATATATTCCTTGGTTATATTTTAACAAAATTGTGATAGAGGTAGCTTGGAAATTTTGAATTTAGGTGTCATTAACATTATTTTTCATTTCATTTTTAGGAAAGAAAAATATTTTTCTTGTAGGAGATTTTATACTACCACCTGGTCATACAGGTAACAGTTCATCCTGTAAGCATGCATAGTTCTTTTTTATGTGATTAATGTTGTATCGTGCTAAATTCGCTTTTTTTATTTGAGTTTTAAACTTCTGATTAATTTATTTGAATTAGAAACTATTGATTTTGATGACTGATTTGTGTATACAATTATGGCTCTAAATGAATTTCGAAAATAGTTTTTGCAATTTCCTTGAAATAGTTTGGTTAGCATTTTCCCCAATTTATTTATATCATATTCAGTATACAAATTAATACAGTAAATATTCAAATTACAAATTAAAACTGTGAAATTTTTCATTTTATATTTCCAAATCACTATTTTAATTTCAGTGCTTGATTTATTAATAAAAAGTCGATTGAGTAATTTTTTTTAATCTAATGAAAAAAATATATATTCTTGCTATAAATTTTAAATTTATAAAATATTTGCCGTTTATAGCATTTTATAGGAAAATTGATAGTAGGTAGAAATATATTTAGACAGAAAATAGAAATATAGATCTTTTTTTATTTTATTGAAAAATATGTATCATTAAAATAGTAAAATGATTTAATTTCTAATAATATTGAAATGTTAATGTATGAGAGATAAATTTACTTAGAAATGAGTGCTTTTTCATAAAATATGTGTTTCCCAAGAAAATATGTCAAGATATCAATATATTATATTTTTAACAGATTTTTTAAATTACCCCACTTTAAGACTTGAATAATCTGAAAAGTTTTGTTAGTTACCAAAGAAACTAAAAGAAAATATATAAACTAAAGGCTGATTAACGATAAATAATTAAAAAAAACAATTTTATGTTTAGTTCATATTGTATCTACTGTCGAATATAAAATATTTGCTTCACAGAATGAGATAGAAGTTTTAAAAGAGTGATGACAATTAAGGATAAGCTACGTTCCAAAATAACTATTGTGATAAATTCAAAATGAATTATTTTAAAAAGTAAAGTTGATTCATTGAAAAATATAATCTTTTGTATTCAGTATAATTTTTATTATTTTTAATGTATTTTGCCTTAGTGAAAATTTCATTATATTAATATTTGTATACAATTTTGTTATATTCATGCATTATTTCATTGTATTCATATTTCTTTTTTGTTTTTTTTCAGTATTTGAAGTGCTGTGTAGTCAAGGCTATTCAAGTCTTCTACCTGTAGAAAACTCAACAGACAGTGAAAACTGGCCAGAAGATAGTCATATATGGTCTAGTTTAAATGTTAGAAAAATATTTTCTGGTAGGTTTACATTTTGCAATCAGTAATTAGACTATACATTGTAAACAGGATTATCTTGTTATGTGAACAGAACATGATATCTTACACTATATTTCTAAAAATAAATTAATACAATATAACTATAAAGAGAAAATATTGTTATTAAAAAAATTAAATTCAAGATTTTGGTGAATCTCCAGATTACAAATCTTTCTAAGTCCAAAAAATATATTTCTTAACTTATATTTTTACTATGTCTGTCTGTGAATGATAACTTTACAGCTCTCTGAGCTATTTGGATAAAATCTGATATCTTGTCTTTAGATCAAATGTGTAGATTTATTTTGAATGAAATCCTTTGGTAGGAAGTTTGTCTTATAGTCTGAGTAAAAGGGAAAACAATAACTACAAATAGTAGAGAACAAGATGCATAACATTTTGTATTCCAATTTAGAAGCTATATTATAAACCCATAAAGTTGGTTGACCTTCTACAAGTCTGTGATTGAGTATTGTGCGCATCTCACTGGATGTGTAAGCATAATGACTCAAAAATGCAACGATGAAACGGTGAATGAAAGGTATTCAGTTTTTACATCCAATCTGTATATGTTTATATCATTTTGAAAAATATCTGTCAAAAGATAGACCATTGTTAGTTTACCAAAAAAAAGCAACTTATGATACTCATATATATATATATATATATATATAGATAGATAGATAGATAGATATATAGATATTAAAGGAAGGAGAATAGTCTTTTATTAAAGATTATGCAAATATCGGTGAGGCTATTCCTGCTGTTGATGCAGGATATGTGTTTTGTATTATTTTCACTAATGATTCCCCATGTTATAATATTTTGAATCGTTCTGGTAATACGTTCAACTATTGGGCCATTACAAAGATATAGGTTTCAATACTGTCCTTTATAGAATTGTCCATTGCTTTATTTTTCTTAGTTCAGCAGTTCCTTCACATATGTCTAATTCAAGAAATAATGATTACTTCCTTAATTAGTATTTCCTTTTTTCATTTTAAGACTTCACAATTTGCAGCAAGATCTCTTGTGTATCTACTACAATTTTTTTAAAACTCAGTATTAAGTTTATTTCTTTTTAGATAATCTTACTGGAGGATCAAATTATTATTCTTTTTTCAATTAAATGCTAATTGCTGTGCATGATTTGGAGAATACTGTATGCTCCTCTTACTTATAATCACCCTTTTAACTTATTAAATATATACTTGAATTGTATCTGGTGCTCATCTGGCTTAAATTAAAAGTTATAATGCAAGCATATTGAAACATTATGCTGTGGCATTTCTACCCCCACATAAAATTCCCTTTTTTAGAGAAAACTAGCCGTATCTTTAAAGCAAAAAAATCAGTATTGTTGGTCTTTTAGAGTGCTGTTTTATTGCAATTTCTGGGCTAATATTGTATTTTAACTAATATAAATATTTAATATTTGAAAATATGATTTTTGAAACTGAAAGGGATAAGCAGGTTTTGAATAAATATATCCTATCTAACTTTCAAATGTATTTCATTCATAGAATCTGCTTTTATTGATTTAATCAGGAATTTGGTCTATTTTTTAATTAAAAATTTTATGATTTATTAAATATTTTCATATATAATAATGTGCACAATATGGAAATAATCTTTTCATAACCTCAAGCATGAAATATTACTACTATTATTTTCTAGCAACTTCGATAACGATTACAATAAGAAATCCTTGTCAGTGTAATATTTATACTAAGATAAAATTGCTACATTTCATAACTCTGTCACTGGTATATTTTTTATTATATTTGTCAGTTTGTGCACTTTCTCTCCCTCCCCCCAGTATTTCTCTGTGCCAATGTATGAAAGATATTCTGAATACTAAACTACATTTTTAAAAAATTTGAATTTACTTAATTATTATTTTATCATTAAACTGACAATTGCAATATTTCCTTATTGCTGCTAATTCTAGTTAAAGAACTTTTAATTCTTGTGCTAGAATGAAGAATTTCCTTCCTTGTCTAACAACTTGTAATTTTTTACTCATGTTTTTATATTTAATTTTTAAATAAGAAAAATTGAAACTTTTGAATGATATAAGAATGGCTTATATTTGAATAATATTTTTTTGGGGGGATTTGTATACAGTTTATTTTATTTGTATTACAAAAAAATTAAATTGCACTTTGAAAATATGTTTGCAAAACATAGTGTTATTTTATTTTAGAATTTGATTTTATTTATGAAGGTTGGAAAGAAGTATAAAATGTTAATTAAATTTTCATACTAAAGCAAAATTCGTAGGAATGATAATTTGGAAAATTTCCTTCTGGGATCATAGTGTTATAAAGAGCATAAAAGTAATTTTTTGTTTTAAATATACCATTTCATTACCATAAATGCCAATTATTACTTTTTCAGCCAAATTCCTTTTCAGCCATATATGTAGTACATATTTTAAACTATACTTCATTGTTCTGGTCATACATATAAGTTGCTGATGAAAACTATATTCTTCAACATTTTTTGGTTTTATGGCTTCAAATTTTAATGCTATGAAACTTGAATACACTGAATTTTTATTGCAGTTTTGGCAGTTTTAAAATATTTAAAAGTTTATTTCAATAAATAAATAAAAATAAAACTTAAAATGAGCACCAAAACAGAAGATGGTAATTATTATTTTTTTAATATATAGAATTTTTTCAAATATTCCATAATTAATAAATAAACAATAAGTAATTTTGAAGAAATAACAGCATTCTGAATATGCTAATTTAATAAAACATCACATTAAAAGTACAATTAACATAATATGTTTTAAAGATGATTTTTATTTTTTGTGAGGAAATTTATATCGATTTTTTTAAAAATTGAATAACGATAAAATCCACAGGTTAATTTTAGACATTAAATAAATTATTCATTTGCGATTAATAAGAGCAAAGGGTACTAATTATTTAATTTCAAAATTAAAAAAAAACATTTATTTTTTACTTTGCATAAATAAAGGCAAATTTAAATTATAGGATTATTTTAATATTATGTTTATGAGATTCAGAGAACCTGATAAACAATTCAAATTTTTGACCAGTTGGAATTCGGAAATAAATAAATAAATGGGTTTGTTAGGTGGGCCTTCAAATAAGTTTGACTAATATGAGTTTATAAAATTTCTTCAGTACAAATATTTCAGATTTTTTTTTTTCTGTTTAAATGTTTAGTTATCTCTAACATCTAATTTCTGTCTTCATATATATTTTTAGGCCGAAGTGGTGTTGTTACTGATGGTCTCAGTCATTTAGCAATTCCTGATGGTTGGAAGTGGGGTGGTGCAGTTAGTAAGCATTTTCCTGTATGGGCAGAGATCTTTACTGAAGAAGAGTCAACTAATTCTAATGTTCCACCATTGCTGAATGGCATTAAGAAATCACCTCTTCTTAATACAGATACTGTGAGTGAAAAAATATCTGCATTTGATGAATCAGAAAAAGGCAAATATAAAGGATTTTGGGAACGAAGTTGGCCATGGCGGCATCACAAACATAACATTATTAGTGAGACAAATAGTGCCATTACAAAAGAAAATGGCAGTCTTTGATTATTTAATTACATTTTCTTTGTTGTATTTCTGATCCTTTGTACATTTCATTTAAATTAATTAGGATTTTAGTGAGCATTCAGAAAAATTAAAAACAATCCAAATTTTGCAACTAATTGTTACACATGATCGCATAATAAACTTTTCTTATAAATGATTTTTATTACAAATCAAGTGCTGTATATATGAATAAGTACACACATTTTCAAGATCGTATTTGTTGTGTGAATTATTTTTACTTAAAATGTATTACTAAAATTTTAAACATAAGTGACAAGAATGGAATTTGTCTTTTTCATAAAGATATTTCCGAATCTTTTATTTGTTTTGTAATTAACAAAATTATTTACTGTAAAAAGCAGAAGTAATTTCAAATATAAATATACCATTTGCTTTTTGTTTTAAAAAATTGTATTCTTAAGTACTCTTATGTTCATTATTTATTTGAATTTTTTTGATAATAATAAAACATTAATATTTGCATGAATCGAATACATATTAAGTTTTTTTAAAAAAAGAAAGAAATGTTTACAATTTTTAACTTAAAAAATACACAAGTTTGCTCACATTTGGAAGTGACTTACAGAAATAAGAAATGCCATAAATATTTTTTTGTATATGGTGCTCATTTTTTCAAAATAAATGAATGGAGAAGGGTCATAATTTCATTTCGATGATTAACAGTATACTTAGGACTAGTACTTAATCTCAAAAGATGTTTGGTAATACATGCTTAAGATACACATTGGTTGTATGAGGAAAATTGTGATGATTTTTATTAGTTTATTTCCGAATTCCTGTTGTTGTTTTTTAATGGCATTCCTTGGTTTGTTGATACATAATTAATTGGCATGTAAATGTATGTATTGCCTCTTTAAAGGAGCCATATCAGATTATTTATTTTTTTTATGTGTGATTATTGGTGTATAGTGTACTGATAAAAAATTTATTTTGTTTTTATGTAGTTATTTGTTAATATTTTGTCCAAAATTTTTTATATGTGCTCATCAATTGTAAAACTTTCATTTAAAAATTAGTATAAAGAAAAAATAATTATATTAAAAAAATTTAGTAGATTTTTTTTCTTTTGATTTATTTTAAATTTATGAATGTTAATACTTCATAGTTTCTTCATACTATAGTTTATTATGTTATTAAATGATTCATAATATAGTTTATTTTATCATTTCTGGAATACTTAGTGATAATATTATTCCTTTTATTGTTTTCATAAGAAAAGTGATATATGTATTACCTTAAGGGTGAGCTTATTATATTTCAATATTCAATACAGTAAATTTAATTCTTTTTAAATTAATTTCTTCTGAAAAACTTATTTTATGACTTGTTTATTTTTTAATTAATAAACTGCTAGCAGTAGAAAAGAGTACACTTTTTCATTTTAAAAAAACTGTTATAAATATTTTTAAAAAAATTTCTTTTAATAGATTTTTATTTTTAATAAAAACAATTTTTGTTACATGCTTATCCCCTTTCTTCAATTTTCACCCTAATTAAAGTTTTGATTCATTACTAATAATAGAAATATGTTTAGCACCAAGAAAGTAAAATATTTTATGTATATAAAAAATCTAATAAGATAATATAATAAATATAAAAAAATTTATTTTGTTCATAATTAGACTTCTACATGTGCATTTACACTTTGAAATTTGTTATAAACTTGAATAAAAACTTATATTGTTTTGATCCAAAACATAAACAAGTCCAATGGATTTCTTGTTTAAGTTTTGGTGAAGAATTGATTGTTGATAGGAATATGATTATTAAAATCTACTGAGTTAGCCCTAAGCTCCAAAATTGAAATTCTTTTTTCCTTCCTTCTTTAAATAAAAACTAGAAGAAATCTTTAACTTCAAAAATATGTATTATGCTTTTGAAAGTAAAGTGTCAGTAACTGTGCTGTAATTACTGTGTCGTATAATGTACTTCTTAACCATTTATATAACAGAGAGCATGATCACATCTTTCCTTTTCGATTCATTACAGCATTGAATAAACTGCACATTTTGTTTTTGTGCATGCATATATTTTTCATAAGTTTGTGTATCCATGGAGAACTTAAGAAGTCGAAACTTTTCCTGTCATTAATCTCAAGTTTTTGTTAAATACAGCAATTATTTTCATTAAGTATAAAGCAAATCCTTTGCTAATAATTAGAAAATAATCTCATTTAGAATTTTTGTGGCTACATTTTAATTCTTTTAAGATCTCTGTGAATATTAATTTTGCATAATTTCGTATATTCTCTAAATTCTGATAGATTTGTAGAATTAAATTTAGGGAGAATCATAATATATGATTTTCTAATAAGCAGGGCGATCTGCTTTATTTGTTGGAAATATTCAGCTGCTGAATTTCCTTGCTTATGTGAAATTCTTAAAACAAAATAGTAAAATTAAATAATTATTGCAATTCTTAAGAAATATATTTTGTATATTTTTAATGTTATGCTGAAATTTCTGCTATAATTATCAGCACCTTTCATTCTTTTAAGAAATTTAACAGAGATTTAATATTTTTGAAGCATTATTAACTTTTATAAATAATTTTATCCTTTCTATAATTTAAAATTTATTAAGGAATAAGGTTGAAAGTTCATGATTAAGTGTAGAGACATTCTTATTGCTCCCTTTATGATATGTTGTCATTATTCTACACTTATTTTGAGCTTTTATGGAAATGGGAAAAACTCTTTATACAAATATTGTTTCATCCAAAAAAAATTGCTCTTTTTTTAAGTGACTAAAGAACAAATAACAATATTTATGTGCAATTAAGCACTTTACTTAAATTTCTTTTTATTCATGCCATTTATTTTTATTTCATGATAGATTTAAAGTGCAGTAACTTGTTCATCACACTCATATATATATTTTCTATCTGTAGTTTTTATTTATAACCATTTAGGCCCATTTTTGTAATTATAGAAAATAAAAAATATTTTTGTAAAATAGTTAACGATGTTTAATCTGACCGTAAAATTTATGACTGTTTCATATACTTATTTGTTTTGCACTGCTCATTATATTATATTGGTATAACGAGTAAAGTAATGAGAATTTTGTGAAAACATGTATTTGTGTGGAAAAGAAAATGTATATGTATGTTGGTGCCTTTCTGAATATTAATTATTTGATCTGATGAAACAGTTGCCTTGCTTGTCTATTTTCAAAGCTTTGCACTTTTACAATGCATGTGGATATTCATGTACGAAAGATGTGTTGCTCAAATTAGACATTGCATGTACATTTCAAATTAGCAGGCTTAGGTTTGCAATATAAAAGAATTATATAAAAAAAAGATTTTATTTAAAATTGATTTTTGGTATACGATTTGTGTAAATATTTTATAGCATGAAAAATGAAGAGAGGGGAAATACTAAATTTGCTATAGTATTTCCCCTATAAAAATATTGTGAGTAGCCATTTCATCAGCTTTATAAAAAGAAGTATTATATGTGCAAATGAATTTATTTTAAATCATAAAAATTATCTAAACTAGTAAAATATTGAGAATTTATCCCAATTCAACAGTGATTACTAAATTTTTTGTAGCTGAATTGATGTTAATGCAATTTTTGCAGTAGATTTATAGCATTCGTAATTGTTAATAGAATAGCAAGTTGTGAAGTATAAAGTTTTAATAATATTTATAAAATATATAATTTATGTTTATTTTGAAATGTTATATTAATAAATCTTATATTCATTCTATTTTTTATTAATATCTAGATAAATTCATGTCTGAGTAATGTTACTCTTTCAAAGTTATCAGAAAAAAATATTTATTTTTAAAAATTTGAATGTTTATTAAATTTACATATCACTAAATTTTAACATATCTAAAAATCATTCAAAATTACTCACATTATTTTACTAATGCATTTTACAATTTGTTTTGGAATTTAAATAATCATAAGTTAATATATTTCACAAAATTCAAAGATTTATGTATTAAGTACTTCGAAAAATGCAAATTTCTGTGGTATATTCAGAATATATATAAAAAAAACATTTCACATCTTCCGGTGTAAAAGTTTTTGTGATAGTTGCATGTTGATGTGTCTGCAGATTTAAATAACTTTATACTGTTTGTGGGAAAATATTTATAATTACACACATATATTCATGAATTGTCTTAGTATTATTTTTTTAATCTAAGTATGCATATTAAATCTTCCAGAGTTTTAGTGTTTAAATACTGTTAATAAGATACATAAAAGTCAGTCATGTTTGTTTCTTCATATGTATAATTAATATGTGCAGTAAATGTTCATCTGTTCATAAGTATAAGCCATATTTATAGTTATTCATCCTAATCATGTATGCCATGTGGTAATAAAAATGTCATTAGAGATGCTGTCTATTGTTTTTACTTCACATTTCTATATCTATACTAATATTATAAATGGGTAAGTTTGGGTGGATGATGTGATTCAATCATGCCAGCACGGTTAAAGGATATTGGCTGAAATTAGCAGAGAGATAGAGTATAATCTGCAGAAGAACATAGGATAATATTTATTCCGGTTAATTGAGTGGTTAATTTTTTATCGATTAAAAACTAACTTTCACACCAAAAATCTCCACCGCTAAATGAGAAAAACTTCGATTTTTTTTTCGCAATCGAATGGGGTTAGGCTTAACATATTTCCGACCAATTTTTTCAAACGATTCTATTTTCTTAGTGTTTGATGCAATTAAAACCAAACGTTGTTAATTAATCGAACTTTCGGATTCACGATGAAGTACTTTTGAATTAACATAAAGCATAATAATGGGAATTAAAAAATTTTATTCTGTATAGCGTTACCCTAAATCATGTAGAAAATTCACAACTTGCGTCGTCTCAATTGGCGCTGAAATTCACTCATGCGCTTTGCTGTTTTGTTTTATTTCAAATAATTATTTATTCTAATGAAACAATTATTTTAATAAAAATAATTATTTATTTTAATAAAAGGATTAGTATAATAAAAATTATTTATTCTCATAAAGAAGCATTTATTTTATTCTGTTTAAAATCGTTTGCTTACAAATTTCATCAGAACAGAATTTTTTTTAAAAAAAATCTGAAAACATCTGCCCGAGCTTTTTGAATCGTTTGTTTTTATTTAACTGTTTTTCATTTTAACATTATCTTACCATTCTAATAGAATTCTTTCTGATTCAGTGTTCTTTTCGTGGATTTTCCGGCAGAAAGACGTATTTATCACTGAAAAGTTCAGCTGTTTTTTTAATAGAATTTTTTAAATCGTTTCCTGTTCATAAGAGAAATTAGTTGAACCGAGTAAGTGTATTTATTCTTTTCAATTTCTACTTAAGAAAAGCATCAATCTGTAGTAGTTAAGCTATTAAAAACAGGTTTGTTAATTTTTTTTTTCTTGTACTGTTCTTGTGTTAATACAATTCGATATTTCCTGTTCATTTCACGATTTTTTTTCTTGTTGTACATATTCCTTTTGCCTACTTTAATTATTTTCGATTAAATTTTTTGAGTACCTTCTATATTAGTGCATTTATTGATTTTTTCCCCTATGTATATTTTTTGTATATTTCCGTTAATTTGCTGCCCCGTTAATCGAAACCTTATGATTGGAAGTGCTATTGCTGCCGTTCACGCCACATTCGGCTATTTCGTTAAAATTTGGTGTCAGATTGAATTATTTTTGGCGAAAATGACTATATATTAAAGCTGTGTCCACTATGTGTTTTTGTAATTAATTTGTATTTATGGTATGTTTATGTTTTTCATATATGCTTATAGTGGTAAATTTATATTAGCAAATAATGTAGAATTCCGCCAGATTTTCTCAAATTTCTCTAACGATTGTTCGTTTGCGCCCATCAAACGGAAAAGTACCCTCATAGTTTTAAGTACATAGTTTTTAAGTAGTCCCCCCCC
>JAOUZG010053459.1:5073838-5087199 GCA_026289955.1 Argiope argentata | reverse complement strand
TTGTGTCTTTATAAATTCCTTTTCAGCTGTTCTTCATTCTTTTTTCAGTTTTATCTGATGTTATAAAGGTGATAGACCTCAGAAATACACATTAATTTTTGTTATTAGTAAAGATTGTGTTATGTTTCAGAAAAAAATGTACTCTCGGAGTTATTTTTTCTCAAATTTTTAATTAGAATATCAATTTATTATATATTGAGCGAGATTTTGGTGTTTTTTGACATTACCCATACTGGGTTTTTGAAATATTACCTAGTATTGTTAGCATAAGTAAAACTTTTGAAAAGCATCAATTAAAAATACCAAACTGATTTATAGGCAAAACATACGTTTTATCTTTTACGTATGTTTTGACATTTTTATTTTATTATTTCTTTACATTATTTTCAGCAGCAGTTTTGATCATTTCAATGAAATTCAAAGCGTTTTCATTGTTTCATCAAATATTTAATTGCAATTTCTTTTTCCGCAGTAAAAACCCAAAATACGAAAGATTTGGTAATTATCTACGTAAATTAAAAGCGGCAACTTTAGAATAAGAGGAAACTTACACATTGAGTATAGGCAATTTTAAATTCACTTGTTAATGAACAACTTTATTTCATAGAGCTTATAAAAACATCCATAACTGGTAACACATTTAATATGTAATTTAAATTAATGACTCTTTTACAAATTTAAAGGATAGAAAATTTTCATGATTATCTCAAAGAAATCTTAAACCTGAAATATTACTTGTTGGTGTTTATTAGAGCTTGACAAATATATTTATCCAACTAAATAAATATAACGTAAAAGCCAATCCTTAAAAAAATTTTAAAATCAATTGCAATATTTTTCTACATTTTTCAATAGTGAAACAATGGTAGTGATATATCGGGGGATTGATGGGGTGCCTAACCCCGGCAGGGGCTTATCTCCGGTAATAGTGGATTGCGTTGGACACTGAGATCAATTTTTGCCGTGGCCGTCTTCGGTTAGGTCTGGAGTTGATCTGGAGGTGGATTGATCTTTCGCTTAGTTACTTATGTATGCTTTATGCTTCCACGTTTTAAAGCATTTTGTGCTTATCTTTATCGTAAAGTAAAGATAATCTTTTATACATTCTGAACACAGTATGTACCCAAATCTTCAATCGAATTGATCACGGACTTGCACGAACCAATACTATATTCGTATACAGTTGGATATAAGTCATAATAAGGAAGTGTTTTTCGCTTTCATGAAAATAAGGAAGTCTTAGCTTCTAGGCAGGGTAAACTGATTATACATAATTCAGCATTCCAAACAGAACCCTCGCCATTGAAAAGACTATTGGAACAGCTTCTTCATATAACTATCAGAATTTGAAATGATAGTTTATCTGGTCAAATAGCTGATTTCAATATCTCAAACACTCCAAATCTTGATCAGACAGTTGCAATCTCTGTTATTTCCCAATCAGCATACATACTTAGGGTATGTTATGGCTTACGACAGTCTCTTGGGAGACGCATGTGAAGAACAGCGATAGACAATCCCATCTCTCTCCAGACTTCTGTTTCATTTGAATTTTCAACTTAGAACAGCTGCTTTAAACATACGACAAGAGAAATGAGACAACAGAGAATGAAATAATGCTTTAAGACTCAAATCCCAGGTAACACATCCTGTAGCGCAATATTGAACAATATTCTGCGATATTATACAGGGTAAGTCAAAATGAATATAGCGATTACAAACGGCTATAACTATTTAATGAAAAAATATTTATCGATAAGATTTACACAGAATGTAGAAGAATCTTCAAAATTTTATATACAGAAGTCATAGATGTTCTATGTGACTTCCCTTGATCACACGGACAACATCTAATCGGTATTCCATTTCACGCCATACATTCTGAAGCATTTGTTCATTAACCGACTCAAGCGCATTACAAATGCGTACTTTCAGTTCTTCAATTGTTTTGGGCAAGGGAAACACAAACACTCTGTCTTTCACATAACCCCATAGGTAGAAATCACAGGGTGTCAACATCCTGTTTCCTCAAACATCCGATGCCATCTGCGTATGTTGTTCGCATTTGGAGGTTCTTCATTGTACCGCTGACGAAATTTTCTCTGCACTGTAATAACAGAACGGCAACTGTGAAATTCCAACACAGAGAATGCTTTCTGCACGGGACTAGCCATTTCCACTAATGAGACGCCGCGCTGAACAGGTTTCTTGTCGTTGCGAAGTTCGATTTCGCGCTTGCGCAGGCATCCGCTTGGCTGCACGTGCGCTTTACGTTAATAAATTTTGAAGTTCCGTCTACATTCTGTGTAAATCTTATCGATATATCTTTTTTCATTAAATAGTTATAGCCGTTTGTAATCGCTATATTCATTTTGACTTACCCTGTATGTTATTAAACAATATTCTACAATATTAAACAATATTGCGAATATTGATTAATATTGTACAATATTTGTGTGCAGCTAAGGATAAGTTTATAGAATGAAGTAGATAGGAAATCGTTTTCAGTCCAAGTTATATTAATGTCCCCTCCCTTTCTTATTGCTTTCGTTTCAATCTTCTAAAAAATAAATTCTGCTACAGCGGAAAATTAAGTAATGAAGTAAATGCAACAATTATGAAGACAGTAAATACAATAATTATGCATTTACTGTCTTCTGGGATTTCCATACTCATACATACAATATGAAAATAAACTACAATGAATTTAAAAACTCCCACTGTCAGAACTAGATTTCATCTTCTAATGAGCTACAATTATGATCAGAACAATCTTTTTGTTGAGGAACTTCATTGATCTCAAGTACTTTAAATTGATTTTGATATTTAATAATCTAACATTCTGCCATTTTACCAATTATACATGATATATTTAGACTTTTCTCTGTTTTTTTAATTATTATTTTGTTTTTAGATTCTTTTATTTGATCATGCGTGTTTTTATGAATTTTCTATCTTTTGTATTTCATGAATTTTTTAAAGAGTTAATTTCTTTTCTTTTTGTTTTAAAAAATAAAATCCTGGTCCATTTATTAATAAAAGGGATTCTTTTAGGTTTAGAAACTGAGATGTAAGTGGTGTGATGAAACGTTATATTTATATGTAATCTGGGGTTTTATCTGACAAATTTGATAAAATGTTTGTTACATATTTGTAATTTATTTTTTAAATTCATATACTAGATATCGTTTATCTAACTTGTACCAATTGCTGTAAACTTGTTGTATAAAAAGATTCCGATTATATATACTCAAATAATTTAACTGCAAATTATTCAGTAATTACCCATGTAGCCCATCCTGTTGCATAATATTCTATAATATTGTGTGATATTATATGATATTAAACAATATTCTACAATATTAAACAATATTGCGTATATTGAGCAATATTTGTATGCTACTATAGTATCGGAAAATAAAATAGTTAGTGATTTTGATCCTACTTTTCAAACAGATGAACAATTCCTGTAAAAAATGTATAAGTGGAATTACATTTATCTTTTTCGTTGCAAAATTAGTTCGTTATGTTCATATGTTTTCGGGTTGGCAATCAAAAGTGCCTACTTTGATCCCCTTCGTCCGAAGATCTTAATGATCAGAACATAAGTGGAACTCTGGTTGAATCTTAAAATACCATCACCGTCCACGACACAACTCCTCCTGTAGGAGGCATATCCCGTCATCGATAATGATCTGTCGATTCAACGTCATTTTTGTACCCTACAGAATCTCCGGTACCAGCCTTGATGGGTGCCATTCTAGAAATTTCCCATTCCTGTATATGAAGTATCCACCGAGGGAGGTGCAATTTCCGTTTGTTAAACAGATTGACTTTCTCTTCCGGAAGAGAAGGTAGCACATCCTGTAGCATAATATTGTACAATATTGTGCGATATTATATGATATTAAACAATATTCCACAATATTAAACAATATTGCGAATATTGATCGATATTGTACAATATTTGTGTGCTACTAGGTCCCTGATTTCATTTAAAATTTGGCACAGAGATATGAGGTACTTGCAATGTGGAGAATCATCAAAATCTCAAGGTCGAATTCTTTGATTATTAATACAGTGTTTCGTACATTTCTTGTGTACAAAACACCCGCCACCACTGAACGAAGCAGGATAGTTTTTTTTGTGTACTTCACATGTGAGAAAACAAAGCATTTAAAGAAATTTTAAGATTAGCTAATACGTAGTATTGTTTAATACATATAACCAGTCACTATTTTTATATGCGTTTGGGCAGATGAGGATTTATGTATTTGATTTCAATTTATGACATTTAGTAATATTATGAAGATCTAATAGAAACTTCATGTTGATAGCATTCAACTTGAATCATTGCATAATTTATGGCTGTTTTTATGATCATGTTGAGAGAGAAGTAATTTCAGATTTAGCAATGCTTCCATTTCAGGCACAAAAACTTTTGGAATTTTTATTAGCATTATTGATGTAAGGTAATAATTTTTCCTCGTTCCTAAGACACAGGCGAGTTTGATGTTCCGTTATAAAATTATATTTCATAGTTGATTCAGCTTCAAAAGGTTTATTCTGATAACTTTTGTGTCATCGAATGATTTATTGTAATGACGAAACAGTATATATTAAATTTATAATGTTGACTTTAACATTTCTTTCTTAAATGGGAACAATGCAGCTATTTTTTTCTTTCACTTATTTTTTATTTTATTTTGTGTACATTTGAGATATATGTTTCTATAATGTCTTTTAAATATAGAAATTACTTTTAAATGTTATTAAAGTGAAACAGTTAGGAAGAGATATTAATGTACATCTAGCTGAATTGTTCTCATTTGACTTTCTCATTTATTTACATAATAGCGTAGTAGTCTAATATTATCTACTTAATATTAGACTTTCTCAATTATTACACATTTATTTACATAATCCCAGGTAGCACATCCTGTAGCGTTATATTGTACAATATTGTGCGATATTATATGATATTAAACAATATTCCACAATATTGGGAATATTGATCGATATTGTACAATATTTGTGTGCTACTAGGGATATTACATAATAATAGTAAACATTTTTATTTTTAGATTCGTCGTATAATGATGGGTTTTAAGTTACAGCAAGTAAACCAAATGTTTTAATCACCATGATTTCCTAAAATCTTATCAATCTTTAATAATTAGTGTTAATTTAAGGGGGGAGGGAATAAGCTTTCTGCGATTTTTTAAATTCGTTCCTTGTAATTAGCAAATATAAATTTCAGCTCTCAATTATAACACTTTGCTCAGATGTGATTAATTTTTAATATTTAGTGATGCCGGCGTCCTGGCACAGAAGTAGCAAATCTTCCACGTGATCTGGGCGTCCCGGGTTCGAGTCCCGTTGCGGCATGGTTGTTGTTCTTCTGTTAGGCGTGTTGATGTACCCCCCCCCCCGTAAAAAGGCGTTGTGCAAGAGAATGTGATGAGTGTGTAGTGAATGTGATGAGTAGTTGGCGCTACAACAAATTAAAATACGCTGCTTATGCTTAAATCGCTGACTACCTCAGCAAGCTTGTCCACGGCAAGTGCCATTAGTAACAGCAACAACAACAACATATTTAGTGATAATTTGGGAATTAAAAAATTCAGCTTCCTGCTATTTTTAGGATTCGATAATGGCTATTTTTAGGATGCGCATACATTTCAATAGTCAATTTAACGTCCTGAGCTGGTGGCAGTGCGTCTTCCCCTTGATCTAGACATCCCAGGTATTAGTCCTGGTTCGGGAATGGTTATTCTATATAAGAGGTGTGTGAAAGTGCAAGGGGTTGTGCCAGCGAGTATGTGAATGTCATCTTCATATGAGCTAGAAATCAGACTTCTGTTCTCGGCTGCTTAGGGGCATTTGCCCTTAGAAGCTACTGCAGAAACTAGGCTTAGATAACTGACTTCGCCAAGGGACATGCCTTTGGCAAGTGTCATAAGAAACAACAACATTTGTCAATCACACTGTTTTGCTAATATTTGATTAATTTTTAATAATTAATGATCTTTTGTGGTAGAAAGAATCAGCTTCCCATGATTTTTAGAATTCTTTTATGAGGAATCTATCTATTCTGTTAAAGAATCGATAAATTCAGTGAGTTGTCAATAAAGATCAAGAGGGACAAAAATTGCATTGGAATATCGCCAACACAATTCAAGTTGAAAAAATAAAAAGCACACAAATTTTGATCTTGATCTGGGAATACAAAAATTACAATAATAACTGCAGAAACTATTATTTGATAAGTTATAACAATAGGCGGTATAATTGACACAATTAAGTTCTTATAACGACCTAAAAACCTGACGCATTCGAGAACCTGATTTGCACGTCAGCAATCCGAGATATAAGTGCATCTTTTGTGTCCATAGGCATTCCAGGAACCAGTGATTTAAGGCGACAACATAGAAGAAACTAGGAAGAGTGGTTTCCCCAAAACTTTCTCGGAGAATTCCTAATAAATTAGTCATTGCAGAGAATGCCTTGCAAGACATTGGCTTTATATCCCAGATAGCACATCCTGTAGCATAATATTGTACAATATTGTGAGATATTATATGATATTAAACAATATTCCACAATATTAAACAATATTGCGAATATTGATCAATATTGTACAATAATTGTGTGCTACTAGGGTTAGCTTTACAACTAATATTAGCTTAAGATGTGAATTTAGCCTTTTTATGAAGTTATCGCGCCATTCTTGGCGTGTTATTTGGCGCTTAACCCCTGGCATATTGTGAATGGTATCAAAAATTGAATTTGCTTTTCAGACACGTCTTTCTCAACAGAGTGAAACAAAATTTGATGAATTGGCACTTGTAACCACAAAATCCGATACCGTTTTTGATATATTTAAGCCATCGTGATTTGGAGTTATTGCTTTACTTATTTCTAAAAGTATAGACCGATAGACAGTCGGTACATTGTTAGTTTTGGGTCAAAATTTTACAGATGTCTGCATTATAGTTAAATTTGTGTATCGAATCTTCTCTTTTTAGTAGTCTTCGTTTTGTAGTTATAATGTATATTCGCACGACCAGACAGACGGACTTTTTCTCAACAAATTATACTCGAAATTAATTAAAAATCTGTAGATTTGGTGTAAAGTACCAAATTTCAACCGCCTAGATAAAAGCGTTTTTGATTTATCTTTGCCACAAACAGACATTCCCCAGAAAAATACATTTTCCCAATTCAGGGTGGTCTAAAAAGAGGAGATTCTTCAAAATCTAAAATTTGAATTATTTTTGACAATTACTATTGTAAAGACGTGAGGGATTAATCTTTGCCAACCTCTGCGGAAGCATCGCATTACCTTTGACCGCCAGATGGCGCCTTAACCGAGTGGTGCTATGGGAATGATTAGCTGCGAAGAAGAGAATCTGTGGATGAGTAGTTTGTTCGACTTGCCAGGATAATGCGTTGGCTGTTTGGTTATGAACTCTATTTGTAGTTATAATTAATAGTTACTCTACAATTAATAGTTATTATACTATCAATTATTAAGTAATGTATTTGTTTTGTGCTGTGTTATGCTGTCCTGTGTTGTAACATCTTAAAGAAAAACTAAAAGATATCCAAAACTTGTGGTTCCTCCTTTCGGTTTTAAAACACTATAATTTCTTTAGATTACGCATATGAGAATGTAAAAAATTACGTTATTAGATATACGACAAATGTGAAAGCTAAAAAAGTGCGTCCTTCGGATCCAATTCATTTTCTTCAGTATCTAAATGATTTAGTTACTGGTGGGAAAATGTGCAAGAGCACCATTATGCCTTAATCCTGTACCTACGTAGTCTATACTTCGTAATATTTCCGAACGGACATGTTGATGAAAATGTTGTGTTGGTGATTGTGTTTGATATATGTTGCTTCATTCAGGCATTTGAGCGGCATGCATGAACTTAAGAAAAAAAAACCCGAGTATCTCTACCTATACATTGGCATCAAACTTTTGTTTTTATTTCCACCGTTCACTTGCAGGAAAATTATTAATCGCCCTCATGTGAACACAAGTGTGCCTGCAATTTTCTTCTGAATTCAATTCTTGCGAAAATCAATACTTATTTTGGATTATTATTCATGTTAATTGCAAACATTTAATAAATAGTAACTAAAATAAAAATATTATTTGCTGACCTTAGTAGAAATTGACTTCATTAAAAAAAATTTATTACTTATTTTATTTTAAAATCAGTAATCAAAGCAAAAACTGTTTCGTTTACCTAAGTAACCTTAGCTACCTTAATACTACTACAGTAACAAAACTACTTCCACAGAACCGTCTGAATCGGGAAACGTATATTTAATATTCAAATGCTAAAAATATTTAATATACAATTCTCCAAAAAACTTAAAAAACATTTTATTTTACGAAATGAGTTCATAAGTAAAATAAAAACATCATTTTTCTACATGTTTATATTAAATACTTATGAATATAGTGAAAAGTTATTTTAAAGTAATTGCACTGAACTGAATTTTGCATTTGACTGAATTCTTTTACTGACTGAAATGCTGGATCTTTTTATTCTTTTCCCATCAAAACATAAATTATTTAAAAGGAACTTTAAAATGGGATTATAAATCAAAATACTCATTAATCTACAAAAATCTCTCCAAAAATAATCCACTCTTAACCAATAGCAGCTCTTCGATTCAAAATCAAGTAGTCTATAAAAGAATTTTCTCAAAGGTTAAAATAATTAGCCGTCTATACCAATAGGAATATTCTCCTTCAGGCGCTTTCACACCCTCTGATGATATTTGTATTTGTTGTTTTTGCTAATGGAGCTTGCCATGGACAAGTTCGCTGATGCAGTCAGCGATTTTTAAACCAAGGATGCGTCTCTTGTTTCAAGTAGCGCCAATTAGAGCCAAGAGTACGTCTTAAGCCGCGTTCCTACAACGCGTCGAATCTTCAGACGAGCCACACGTTCCCTAGTTTTACCCCTCTTGCGGTTTCTTGGAGTCCTTTGATGCCTGGACACTTTACCGACAATTTGAGGGAAAACTTCGGACGCGTCCACAGACATCAAAGTACCCAAAGAAACCACAAGAGAGGTAAAACAGGGGAATGCGGGGGACGTCTGAAGATTCGACGCTTCGTGGGAACGCGGCTTTAGCTACACGCTCATCATATTCTCCCCTTTTTAAAGGGGGCACATCCATTCATAGTACACAGAAGAACAATCATGCCCTGGTCGGGACTTGAACCCAGGAAGTCCAGGGCACGAGGTAAAAGCGATACCTCTGTGCCAGGAAGCCGGTAAATTTGTATTTAAGCTTATATAGTGATAACAATCAAGTATTCAATTCGGAACTCTTCCCATTTACTTATTCGATCATGTCAAAATGAATTTATCATGCTTATTATATTTTGGAGTTATCATGTTCATATATACATGGAATAATTTCCAATTGCTTGATATGATAAGAAATTTGAGACATGTCTATAATTCTAGAAAGAGTGCGTTAGTGAGTTTTATCCTAACTCATGATCTATTTTCTGCCAAATAAATAATAAGAAATTTAAGTATCAAGAGACAAAATTTTATTAAAGATTTAATATGAGATCTCCTATTCAGGAATTAAAAAAGAAAGTATGAAAAAAGTGGCTAATTAACTACTAAAAATTTAATGATTAATGCAATAAATTATTCATTAAAATTAATAGAATACATTGTTAATTTAAGAAAGTCTAACATGATTTGAGATCAACTCACTGAATATTTATACTCTAACATTAATGAAATCAAACGATTCAAATCTAAATAGAAAACGTGATTAAATGAATAATACTAAGCTTAAGAATCAATAGAACAGACTGTATGAAAGATTTAATAAGGTCTATTCTACGACTTTAGTATTAAAAAGTAAGTGTGGAATTAAAATCTATGCAATTATTCATTTTTACAAAATAATTAAACGTTGAATTGATTGTTTGCGGTTCTATCTCTTTTTGCCATGTGATTATAGAGTAAAATAATAAATTATTGATTATAATTTATTGAATGTATTATTAACATCAAAAATGCTTACATAATTTAAAATATAATGACTGAATTCTTGGTATTAGAATAATAATGAATCAAACGATTCTACTCTAATAGAAACAGATAATAAAAAGGGATAGTAATAAATAATGAAAATTTTAACAATCAAAATGAAAAAAAATCTATTAAAGATTTATTGCGAAATCTATGACTCTAGAATTAAAAGCTAATCATGAAATTAAAAAAAATACGACAACCCACATTACAAAATAATTAGAATTATCGAATGGATTCTATGATTCTCTCTCTATTTGTCATATTATTGATGGATATTATAATAAATTATTGATGAAATGTTTTAAATCTTTGTATTGTACTTAAAAGGAGCCCAATAATAATGTAACTAGATATTAATTAAAATTTATTGAATGCATTATTAATATCAAAAATGTTAATACAATTTAGAATAGACGTACAAAATCTTTGCATTTTTTTTACAAGCGATTCTAACCTAAAAAGAAAACGATACTAACAAATAATGCAAATCAAAAGAAAAATTGTTATTATCATGTGATGTTTTAGTTAGGAGGTTTTGATGTCTCCAAAATTTACGGGCAAAAATATCTTGACCTGTTCTTGCCTTTAATTCTTTAGTATTTTGTATGCTTCTTGGACAGCAGAAGCGTTTTTAAAAGGTTGACAAAAACATATATATATATATATTATAAAGTTTTCAAATGTTAACTGGAAATTTACGAAAGTAGATTTCATTTCATTTTCTTTCTTTTTTTTGATATTATAATGTTCTTTTGGAATAATATTATTTTTATGGTATATCTATTGTACTGATTACTACAAACGACGTTCCATTATATCATGATTATTATTAATTTAATGTGAGATCTACAATAATAGAATTTAAAAAAGAAATAACGATATTAAAGATGTAAAACTCTTCAAATCAGCGAAATAATTAGAATTCTTTAATTGATTGGGTGTGGTTCTCTTTATGTTTGTTATGTGATTATGATCCCACTCTCACCATTTGTCTTTAGTATATTTCTTTGGACTTTAGACTACTACCACAAATAAAAATGTGTCGTTCAATACCGAATTTTTTTTATTTTATTCGACCGAACCCCATCAAGCGAGATAATCTGATTCGAGCACTCTGCAAAGAGCTCGACAATAAAAAACTTAAAACGCTTGTGTAAAAGAGCGGGGGAAAACGTTCTCTCCACCGAAACATTCTACTCCAACTCATTTCCAACTTCCTTAAAGATAAGTTATAGGAAAAGCTAAGCTCAGCTATAAAATATGCGGGTACATAAAACTGGCTAAAAGTGCAAGAATTCTTTGTTCGAGGGAAGTGAGTGCAGCAGAAGAGTAACAACTCAACATGACAAGGGGTTGAGAGAGGGCTTTTGTTTCTTCTCCCATCTCTTTTTACCTCGCAGGAGAACGCAATGTTCCAGAATGCAGATAGCTCCGAGATTAATGGGGCAAGGCGTCTCTGCATACGGCCGCGAAAGAAACACAATGGAAGTTTAAATGTCAAGCTGTTTTCGCGACATTATAGATCCCCCGGAGAAATCCCGGTTTTGTTCGATAGAATATTAACAAGCTAACCGATGCTAACAAGCGAACCTATTTTTAATATTTCAAGAGGAATTTAGAAGTGAATTGTTTTAATTAATAAACGGTTGTAAAATATAAAACTGAAATATTTGTAATTGTATTAGAAAAAGACGAAAGGAATTTATATCTCAATAGCTTTTACACGCAACTCCCTACGCATGGAACTTAAAAACAATTTATTTATTGTGCACGTGAAATAAATAAAAACCGCAAATCAGGCCAGGATTTCTTTAAAATCAAAACAAGTCTATTTTATTTATTGATTCATATTGAAATGGCTGCAACAGTATTAAACACATAAATTTAAAACTTTGAAATAAAATGAAAATACAATTGACGACAATTACAATTGTTTGCTAAATTGTTTAGTTTATTTGTTTAGTTTTTTAATTCCAAAATTTATTTGTATTAACGACCCGTTGTAAAGCAACACTAGGGTTATTTTGGAACGGACCTCATAATTTTGAAACATGGTTAGAAGACTAGGACGATACTTGAGCTGGCACCCCACTGCTTCTTCCCGCCGCACCACAACAGCAGGAGGACGATTTCCAAACTAAGCTATCATGTTGCTGTTGCTGTTACTTATGGCACTTGCCTATGGACAAGCTCCCCGCTGATACAGCAGCAGACTTAAGCCAAAACGAGCACCTCATTTTTTAGAAGTAGCGCCAACTAGGGCCAAGAGTACAACTTAGCTTCACACTCCCCACATTTGCTTGCACAGCGCCTTTTTACAGGGGGGCACAGTCACACATCTCACAGATCACACATCTCAGAGTCACACAAAAGAACAACAATGCCCAAACCGGGACTCCCAGAACACGAGGAAGACGCGCTACTTATGTGCCAGAAAGACGGCAAGATATCATGTACACAACAAAAAGATATTTATAAAGACAATATCATGGCTTTAAGGTCGTGGACATGAATTTGAATTTAAAATATTTATTTGAAAATAAATATAACCAATATTCCCAACTAATCAGCTAGTCGTCAGAGGCGGCTAGTAATTGATAGAGGTACAGATCATTAGCGGTAAAATGTTAGATCTGTCTTTAACTATTTATGTAAAAATTTACTCTAGAATTATTCAAAATTCTAACAAAAGCAAACACAAAAATACAGAAAGTTCCAAAAATATTGTAATGTATTCAATGAAAAAAAATATTACTGACATGGCAAAAACTTTTTTTAATCGAAAACTCTTAATTTCGAGTTGATAGTTTCTTGCATTAAGCAATCTATAACAAGATGAACTGACATCTCTTTCTGTTACATAAGCACATTTACCGCCAGCATCACAAGAGAAATTCGATTTTAAAGAGTTTCCATTTACTCATGCATCTCTTAGCTGGAAAATGATGTTCGAAAGTCATCGCTCAGTTGATTGAATTTATGCATTTTTGGAACCTCCTCGGGCTCCTTATTTGCTCGCTCTTAAGTCATCGGCTTTCTCAATTTAAAAATAAATCTAAAATTAGAGTTCTGTTCGGAAAGTCGAAATAATCTGAAATTCATAACCACGATGTTTGTGAAACTTTTTTTTTGAGCGAAACGCATTTAATGTAAGATTTAAAAAAAAATGGATACGAATGGGATAATAGTGAATAGTGTTGTAGAGGATTTAGTAAACTAAATTTAGAAAGAGATTTTCTCAATTCCTTCATCTAATTTTCGAAATGGTTTTTTTTT
>JAOUZG010053459.1:5058307-5073438 GCA_026289955.1 Argiope argentata | reverse complement strand
ATAGCTTGAATTCTTTGGCTATATCTTTATTTAACATTTAACTCCCAACACCTTAGATATGAGGACGAGAAAATAATGGTTAGTTCTCACCATCCGGACGAATAAAGCAATAGTGGGAGTTGGCTACCTCTTACATGACGAGACTTGTTTCCCACGGAAAGATTTGTACTGTGACTGACGAAGCCCTCAAGACTTAATTTTAATTTACACCAATCCTTTTCGGGGGGGGGGACCTCGTAATTGGGGATGAGAGGCTTCCGACATGGTGGCTGAATCTCGTCACCCTTGATGGGTAAACAAATAGGTGGAGGTTAGGCTCCTCCCATCGATGACGGGACATAACTTCCTACGAGATGGGTTGTACCATGGCCAGTCATGGCCCTTAAGATTCAACCACAATTCATATCAGTGTTACTGTTGGTGGAGTTCGGTCATTCAGTTTTATGGTTTATTCCGTGTGTCTTTGGGTAGTTCGGAGACTCTGGCATGCCATATTAAATTACCCCCTCCCCTCGGGGGATCCTCGAAATGAAAAGGAGATGCTTCTGTAATGGTTGTTGGATATCGCCATCCTGGAAGGTACACAAATAGAGTGGGGGTTAGGGGCCTCCCATCGATGATAGGACTTAACATCCTACGAGATGGGTTGTACCGAGGCCAGTCATGGCCCTTAAGACTCAATCACAGTTTATGTCAGTGTTGCTGTTGCAGCAGTCTGATAATTCAGTTTTATGGTTTATTCCGTGTGCCTTCGGGTGGTTTTGAGACTCTGGTGGTATGACTTATCATATTAAATTACCCCCTCCCCTTGGGGGAATCCTCGAAATGAAGATGAGATACTTCCGGGATGTCTGTTGGATATTGCCATCCTGGAAGGTACACAAATAGGCGGAGGATTTGGCTCCTCCCATAGATGATGGCCGGTGATGACTCTTAGGACTCAACCGCAGTTCCCTCCAGTATTGCTGTTACGGTGGTCAGGCCATTCAGTTTTATCATTTATCCATGTGCCTGCGAGTGGATCGATGAGTCACAGATGACTTAATTTCCACCAATACTGTCGCGGAAGTTCAGTCATTGAAATTTAATATGTATGCTTAATGAAATTTAATATGTATGCTTAAAAATTTAATATGTATGCTTTAATATGTATGCGGGACGGAGTTGAAAAATTGTGGTTAGTCAGCTATTAATAGCTAGCATTCAATTAATACGTAATATTTTGGAACCTTTTTTTTTCGATCAATTGAAATCAAAATTCAACATCAAACTACAATCTCAACGTAATCAAAATCCAATTATTATTAAGGCTTTTGTAGGGTGAATCTAATGTTTTTAGCGAATATGTATACACTTTTCAGCCTGCATTTAATAAATGATAAGAATGATTATAAGTAAAAAGAATGTGCAGTATTCTCCAAGTCATGCATAGTAAAAGAATAAATGAACATTTAATTGAAAATGAATAATATTTTGATTCTCCAGTGAGATAATCTGAAAAGAAATAAACTTAATACAGCGTTTTAAAAAAAGTATAGTAGATACACAAGAGATCTTGCTGCAAATTGTTAAAGTCTTAAAATGGGAAAAAGCTTAAATACAAATTAAGGAAATAATCATTATTTCTTGAATTGGACATCTGTGAAGGAACTGCTGAACTAAGAAATATAAAGCAATGGCTGTATGAAGGACTGTATTGAAACATATATCTTGGTAATGGCCCAATAGTTGAACATATTACCAGAACGATTCAAAATATTATAACATGGGGAATCATTAGTGAAAATAATACAAAACACATATTTTGAGTCAACAGCAGGAATAGCCTCAAAGATATTTGCATAATCTTTAATAAAAGATTATTCTCCTTCCCTTACTACATATTATATACACACTGAAGTGACAAAAGTCATGGGATGACTGTTAATATCGTGTCGGTCCTCCTTTTGCCCGGCGAAGTACAACAACTCGACGTGTCATGGAGTCAACATGTCGTTGGAAGTCCTCTGCAGGAATATTGAGCCATTCTGTCTGTACAGACGTCCTTAATTGTGAAAGTGTGGATGGTGCAGGAGTTTGGGTACGAGCGGACCTTTCGATGATGTCCCATAAATGCTCGATGGGATTCATATCGGGCGATCTGGGTGGCCAGATGATGCGCTGGAATTGTCCGGAATGTTCTTCAAACCAATCTCGAACAGTTCTGGTCCAGTGGCATGGCGCATTGTCATCCATAAAAATCCCATCGTTGTGTGGGTACGTGAAGTTCATGAATGGCTGCAAGCGATCTGCAAGCAGCTGAACATAACTATTTCCAGTCAATGATCGGTTCAGTTGCACCAGAGGACCGAGTCCATGCCATGTAAAAACAGCCCACACCATTATGCAGCCATCACCAGCTTTAACAGTGCTGTGCTGACAGTTTGGGTCCATGGCTTCGTGGGGTCTGTGCCACACTCAAACTCTACCATCAGCTCGTAACAACTGAAATCGTGACTCATGTGGCCACGCCACGGTTTTCCACTGGTCTAGGGACCAGTCGATATGCTCACGAGCCCAGGAGAGTAGCTGCGGGCGATGTCGTGCTGTCAGTAAAGGCACTCGAGTCGGTCTTCTGCTGTCATAGCGCAAGGAAGACAAATTTCGCCCCACAGTCCTATCGGACACGTGCCTCGTACGTCCCACATTGATTCCTGCAGTTATTTGACGAAGTGCTGCGTGTCTATTAACATTTACCATTCTACACAAACGTCGGCGGTCTCGGTCGTTAAGTGCAAGTGGTCGCCCACTGCGTTGTCCATGATGGGATGTGATGCCTGAAATTTCATACTCTCGGCACACTCTTGATACTGTTTATCTCGTAATGTTGAATTCACTAACTATATCCGCAATGGAATGACCCATGCGTCTAGCTCCAACTAACATTCCACGTTCAAAGTCTGTTAAATCTCGTCGTGCCGCCATAAATCACGAAAAACCTGTTCACAGGAATAACTTGAACACAAATGAAAGCTCTGGAAAACGAACTGCGCATTTATACTTTTTCGCTGCGATACTACCGTCATCTGTATATTTGCATATTGCTATCCCATGACTTTTGTCACTTCAGTGTATATTATTGCTTTATAATGTGTGTTATTAATGTTTTATAATATGTAATATTAATGCTTTGTAATATGTGTTATTAAGGCTTTTTAATATCTATTATTAATGTTTTTATGATATATATTATTAATGCTTTATAATATGTATTGTTAATGCTTTATAATGTGTGTTATTAATGCTTTATGATACGTTTTATTATATGATACGTTTTGATGATGGGATACGCTTCTTTGAGACTTCCAATTTTTATCGAATAGTTATATTGAAATTTGCATAGATCGATCAGCTTGGATGATTGATTTAGTTGATTGGAGTGCCACTTTTTTTATTTTAAGGAGGACTTATTGTCTGTAGAATATTTTGTTAAATATGATTCACATAGCAGATGATATATGTAAAAATTTAAAAGTCGTAATTCATCACCATTTCTTTTCTCAATCTACTAATTTTATATTTCACTTAGACCATTTGTTAAGAGATGTATGTCTCTCCCAAAAAAATTAAGAAATTAGATGTTGGGCTCCGATTACAGAAGATACCTTGTAGATGTTAAACCATATTTTCCTTAAATAAAATTGTTTAATTGGATTAGTAATATATATATAGTAAAATATCACAGAAAACGTTTCCATGCATTTATTTCTCAAAAATACCATGTTTCATATTTGTTTCATTTTATGCAGACACGTGCCTAAAATGACATTTTTATATGTTTAATTTGGAATGATAGTTGATTTATTTTTTCTCACGTGAGAACATGATATTGTTTTGGTTAGAAAATTTTGATATCTCCGAAATATACGGGTAAATAATATTTTTATCTGATTTTACAAATTTTGCATTATTAATTTTTACATATGAAAGAAGATGCGTTTTCAAATAACTGACCTGGTTTTACCAGTATAGCTTTAAAATTGCGTATGCTTAACGTTGAAAGCAGATGCATTTTTATTTCGCATGATTCATTAAAATGTGGAGATAATTTACAATCACGAAGGCGAATTCTTTGATTTGCACAATATATCTCCTTCACATAAGTAAAAGTAACAATTCAAAACATGTCTTATTGTTTGAAAAATTAAAAAAAAAATCACGAATTCAAATATATTTTATTTCTACTTATTATCAATTGCTTTTTGTTCGTCGTTTCTTTGAAATGACGTTATCTTCGAGTTCGTTTAAGATTTCTTACTTTTTAATAAATAATCCCGCTCTCAGAAGATTATCATTTGGTGGTTTTCTAAAAATTCTTTTTCTGTTTTAACTGTCACACTTTTATAATATATTTTATTAAGTATTTTTATTCATTCTAATTCTTTAATTGAATTAATAATTTTGATATTGCAAACGATCAAGAAAATTTTTTTCTTACATTTATTGTTTAAAAAATATCACATTTCCTATTTGTTTCATTTCATATAATCAGGTAATGAAAATTATATTTTTCTGTTTTATTTTTGGTAGTAATTAACCTATTTTTTATCAGAACTTCTGAAATCTATAGGCAACATATTATTATAAGCTGATTTTTTTATATCCTCGAGAAGATTTTTTTTATGCGAAATAAATTGTTGAAAAAAAACACGATTAAATTGAATGTTTAAAAATTCATAAAAAATAGAGTTTTAATTTATAGGTCAAAGCATCAGTATCATTGAAAAGCTTATTTTTTTAGCTTTAACTTGATGCAAAAATCAATTTTGTACTGTAATATTTTCGGAAGTTATAGAGAAAAAACTTCAAAATTTGGCTTATTTTTTAATTAATTGACATTTTTTTTAAAATAAAAAAAGGGGCTCTGAGGTGCACATTCCTGGCACCCTAGGTATACATTTACCAAATTTGGTAGCTGTTGGTCGAACGGTCTGTCTTCTACAGCGCCAACACACACACACACAAACACACAAACATTGTGCTTTATTATATGTAAAGATATATATATATATATATATATATATATTTCATATACTAAACTTTTTTAATAATCCGTATTATTTCTATGTATTTTTTTTTCATTTATGCTTTTAGTAGTTCATCACAAGACACAAAACTTCCTCTCATATGAATTTGGTTTGATTATTTATAGAGATTTGACATATATATTTATAATAGAAATGTATATTTGAAATACATAATTAAAAAAATGTTTTTATATTTATAATTTTTTATAAACATAAAAATATTTCTTTTCTTTTTTTATTATTTTCTTTATATTATAAATATATATAATTTCCAAAAAAATATTTTTTATATTTATAAAAGAAACAGTTTTTTTTCCATCTGCCCCCCTCCTCCCGAAAAGAAAGAAAAATATGATTTGCAAACAGTAGTAAATAACGCATGCATTAACTTAGTAAAATAAAAAATAATATTAAACAGTAAAAAAAGAAGAACTATATTTATCTAGATACATTAAATAAAAGCGTTTATAAAAAGAATTAACAACAACTTTACTAAAGTTAAGTTTAAAAAGTCAAAAATAAATAAATAATTATATCCAAAAATTTTCAAATTTGTCTTCCCTTGCGTAGTAAATGCTTGCCCAAAATCTACACACAAAGTTTAAGCAATAGTTACAATAACATTTATAAATATTTTTTTCGCTTATCAATTGGGATGAAAACAAATAGATAAGGTTTTTTATAAACAAATAGATAAGGTTTTTTTTATTTAATAAAAGTATTATTAACAGTTCAAATGTGATTTTTTAATATTTCATCAGACAAATACAGGAAATTCAAACCCGCTTTTGAAAACTCGCTTTTTTTAATAAACTATTATACATAATTATGGCATGTAAATATGAGGGTTTCCCTATCTTTAATAAGTATAATAGTTTTCTCTTGGATTCGAAATGAAATATTGAAAGAAAGAATGAAGTATACAGCTCATATCACCAATCGGTCCTGTTATCGCGAATTCTTACAAGAAAGTGATGTCCTATTCTCAGGGGGGATTTCCTATTCCCCTAATTGGAGGGACCACCCGCATTCTAACAGCCAGCGGAAACCAGAAAATGAGCTCTAACAAGCCGATCTCCCACCTCGTTTATTACACTTACGGGGGGAAAGCAATGGCGACTTTCTACGGGGAAGCCGGGTTAAGAGACATTTGCGGATGGAGACTTTCTACGTTCCTGGCGGTTTTAAAGCGACACCTTGGAGAGGATTTCTACGTTCCTGCCGGTTTTCAAGAGGCACCTTGGAGCGACTTTCTACGTTCCAGCCGCTTGAAGGGTTAAGGCTTTATAATATGTATTATTAAGGCTTTATACTATGCATTATAAATGTTTTATAATATGTATTATTACTGCTTTATAATATGTATTATTAATGCTTTATAATATGCATTATTATTGCTTTAGAAAATATGTATAACTTTCCTCTTTACGCGAAGACTATTATCAAATGTTTAAACGGAATGTATTATTTTTCTTCAATTTACCTAAAATTTAATAATTTTCTTATGTGTTTTAAATATTCGTTCTATAAAAAGTAATTAACTTTATCTCCATTCCATATCTGTATGCGAAAATGCCTTTCGTTCAAGTTCTTTCTGATCGGAATTCACCATTCCAAAATGGAGTCTTCCATCGACTCTGGAAAAACGTTTTCCAGTTTAAAGAAGCAAACGGAAAGCATTTCTAAGACGAAGGGAGATTGTTTATTACTTGCCAGGGCCACATTTCACACAGCTGTCAACCACTCGCCACGTTCCAACCCTGCATTCGACGACAAATGCTATGAATGCATGCGAGAGACCCCCCCCCCTTTTTTCTTTAAGTTCTTGTTGATGGCATCGCTCTTTATTCCGTTCTGTTCCTTTTTTTTTCTTTTTAATTCAATCCCGAAATCTCCATTAATATATGACAAAGAAAGAGAGCGAACTCACTTGTCTAAGCTTCGTTGTGGAAGACACAAAAGAATCGGATAATTTACAAAATATTGTCTTATATTGTTCGCTTTTAAGTTTGGAATTCTTTGTTAAGAGAGTGTCTGATTTTTTTTAAAAAGTTTAGTAGAACTGCATTTGTTTGTTTGTTTTTTATTTGCAAACATGAGATTTCACAATAGTTTATTTTCTGCTAGTGGGTTCAAGTCAAGAGTCACAAAAACTATACGCGATTTAAATTTCATTTAATGGTGCGTTAATGTCAAATTTTATGCATGTACATTTAGTTAATTAATTTATTAATTAAATTTTGTAACAACATTATTAGTATTCTCTGCAATATTAAAAATTACATTATTTTCTGAATTTCAGGTGATTTAATTAATTAACTAATTAAATTTTGGAAACAACACAAGTGGTGATGTCTGGTATTCAATATATAAAAAATTGCACTTCAAGTTTATTCAATATATAAAAAATTGAATTTCAAGTTAATTAATTGATTAGAGAATGAATTTTGAAACAGCATTAGTGGTGCTGCCTAGTAATCAATCAATATATATATAAAATTACATTTTTTTTTTTTGAATTTCAAGTGATTTAATTGATTAATCAATTAAATTTTGAAACAGCATTAGGGGTGATGTCTAGTCATTAATATATAAAAAAATACATTGCTATCTGAATTTCAAGTGATTTAATTCATTAACTAATTAAATTTTGAAGCAACATTAATGGTGTTGTCTGGTATTCAATATATATAAAAATTGCATTGTTTTCTGAATTTCAGGTGATTTAACTGATTAATTAATTGAATTTTGAAGCAACATTAGTGAAGCTATTGGTATTCAATACTTTAAAAAATGATGTCAATATTTCATCTTTTATATTAATGAATTATAAATTAACCATCGCGATAGAAATAATTAAAATAAAAGATTATCTTTTTTTATTAACCAATATACTTTTTAAAAACATGGACATTTTATTTATTATACACTTTTTAAAATTTCATATCTATAAATAACGAATTTTTAATCTATTTTTTTACAAGGTTTCACATGTGTAACAATTCTGAGTTTCACATCATTTTGTTCCATTTTCAGAGACAGAATAATTTTTTAATATTTTCAAGGACTTAATTAAAAATTAATCAATACATTATAATTAAATTTTTAATTTTTAAAAAGCGCCATCCATCGAAAATTTGTGACAAAACTTATCACAAAATCTCAGATTAACTAATTACATTAGTGATCATTATTATGAAATTGTTTTATGCTTTAAATATAATAAAACCGCAAAAAAGAGAAAATTGTTGTAATTGAAATGAAATATCGAAAACGATCTTTAATTAATGTATTATACAATAGAAAACAAAGTAGCAAAATCAAAACAGTTAAAAATTTCGATATAGAAACAACAACAACCCCCCCCCTAAAAGATGAGGTTTTAAAAATCATACGAAAATAAAATAAATCCATGATGAATATCAACATTGATTAAAATTTAAATGAAAGCAGGAATGTGATTAAAATTTCATTTTACTTGAAATAACAGAAACTATGTCACTTAAATCAAATATGTTATACATGATTTATATTGAATCCAAGTAGTAAAATCCAATTTATTTAGTAGTGTTTTTATAAATACAATGCTGAATTCAACTATAGAGATATTTCCCACAATTTGGGATGTGGCTTCATTCTATTTTTTAATTTATTCCTTTATTCATTTTAATCGTTTCATTGAATGAGTCACTTTGGTATCGCAAATGATCCAAAAAACTTTCTCTTGCATTTAGTGTTTCAAAAAATTATCGCATTTCTTAATTATTTCATTTCATATAATCGCGTGTTCAAAATGCCAGTTTTCTAAGTTTTATTTTCTGTTGCCTTTAACTTATTTTTTTAATCAGAGCTTTTGTAAATGCGATGGTAACACGTTATTAAAAGCTGATTTATTTGAGATGCTCGTGCAGATACTGAAATTTTAATTTTTCGCCTACGGATTTTTTTTTGAAGTCACAAACCTCACCCCCCCCAAAAAAAAGCATCATGTTCTTACATGATAATAACGCAAGTTTAGTACCATTTTAACATAAGTGAAAGTACATGTGTATAAACGAAATATATATATTAACATACATATATATCATTTGCTTTTATTTTGATTTTTTTATCAATTAATGCCACTAAAACGTATATTACGGAACTGTTTAAAAAAAACCAAACAAGTTGCTAATATTTATTTCACTTGTAAAACACCCTCAAGCTGTTTTTGCATTTATTTAGAAACGATCATTATTTAGTCTCGCATTTATTGTTTTAAAAATATCACATTTCCTAATTATTCCATCTCATATAATCGAGTGCTCAAAATGACATTTTTCTAGGTTTTATTTGCTGTAGTCATTAATTTAATTTTTTTTAAAAATCAGTGCGTTTGTAAATGCAATGGCAGCAAGTTATTAAAAGCTGATTTTTTGAGAGGCTTGTGCGAATAATAAAATTTTTATTTTTCGCCTACGGATTTTTATTGACGCCAAAAACCTTATCCCAAAAACTTCATGTTCTGACATAATAATAAAACAAAAGAATAACAAAGAACCAAAATAAATATTTTCATATCAGATACACTGGAACCCCAATACGACATTTTCTGCATTTCCCCTTTTTTTTGCAACGAAAAACTACAAGTATCGAACGCAATTCCCAACTGAGCAATGGCCAAATCCGTGCAATTCCCAATCCGTAGATGGACCGACCTGGTCCACTAAGCCTAACACAGCACATCTTCCACGCAGTCCATATCATTCCCCTGACGAACAGGACTCGTCTAAATTGTCAGGATCAGGCGCGTTAAATCCGCCTCCGGGGCTTGGGGGTGGAGGGGAGAGGATAAAACGGGATCTTTCGGGAAAAATGCTCCGGGGAGACTTGGTTGCGGCACTTCTAATCGAGTTAATTTACCGGAGAGGGAAATATCTGAATCTAGATGGGAGGGAAGAGGGTTGAGGGGTTGTCTAGGCGACCAGCCCTCCCCCCTGCCCACTCCTGACTTCACCTTTTAAGGTCTGCAACACATAGCCTTTGTACCCTCGCTGGTAATGAGGCTGAGGGTTAAAGGTGAGGATTTTGCGAGTAGTTGCCCAGGAGGAGGAAGAATGGGGTGGTGGGGGTTGGTCAGCGGTGGTGATGGCTAGTTGAATTTCAGATTGGTTGCTTTGTTAGGAATTTTGTAGGGGGGATTGTTCAATTTGACTGTAAAGTTAATTAAAGTAATTTCGCTTAAGTGATGGGTTGTGTTTTATTGTATCTTCTGAGTCTTTTACATAGTATAACCTTTTATTCAAGTTAGATTAATTGTGTCTGCAAAATATAAATGGTGTTACAATGGATATGTGGTTACATAAAGTTATTGGGAGGCTTTATGTCAAAGAATTTAGAATTCTCTATTTAAAATAATACAGGGAATGAAATTAATTGTCGTCATAGCTATAAATTTCAATATATATCTTATCGTGTTAACGATTTAATTTAAACCTCTCAACTTGACAATTTCTTGTAAAAAATTTCAAAAGATAATTTAAACAAATTTTTATAACTCTTTTTTTTTTTTTGTAAATATCAGTTTAATTAAACCCCTTTTTTACAAATGTGAGCATCATTTTGTCACACAAATGAATTTGTCCAGTTCCATATCAATCTTACGATTAAAAGCGTCAGATGCTCAAGCGTTTGTTAATTATAGAAGTTTTATTATCATGTCAGAAAATGAGGTTTTGGGAATGAGGTTTGTAACGTCAACAAAAATCTGTAGGCGAAAAATAAAAATTTTATTACCTGCCCGAGCATCTCAAAAAATTAGCTTTTAATAAGCGTAGCCATCACGTTTAAGAAAGCTCTGATTAAAAAAAAATAAGTTAATGACTGCAGCATATAAAACTTAGAAAAATGTCAAATGTCAATCCTCCGTTAGCAGCTAATGAAAATTATTTATGGTATGATGCTTTAAAATAGAAACGGATTTTTTTAAATTTTTATTTATTTATTTACTAACATGTCAGAGCCTGATGTGGTTTTTTGGGATGAGGTTTTTGGCGTCAACAAAAATCCGTAGGTGAAAAATAAAAATTTTAATATTTGTACGAGCATCTCAAAAAATTCGCTTTTAATAACATTTACAAAAGCTCTCCATTACATTTAACAAAAGCTCTGGTTTAAAAAAAATAAGTTAATTACTACATCCAATAAAACCTAGAATAATATCATTGGGAGCACGCGGTTATACGAAATGAAATAAATAGGAACTGTGATATTTTTTAAAAAAAATGAATGCGAGACAAAGTTTTTTTGGATCGTTTGCAGTACTAAAGTGACTCATTCGATGAAACAATTAAAATGAATAAAAATATAATTTAACTTGCCCGTGCACGTGGTGCTTGGCCGTTCAAGAAATGATATTTCGACATGATTTATTGAAACAGGCAGAGCAGATTTCATTTTAATTTTTTGTATAATATTTTGTTGATACTAAATACTAATGCAACACTTTTCAAATACAGGAACCAAAAATGATAATCTTCTCCCAGCCAAGATACTAGAATCCTGATTGGCAATGTCTCCACCGAGGTAATAATTACGCTAGTACTGCAGTTAGTAATAAAACACTGTAACCGTTCCTGACGCCAGCATCCCCCAGAGGAGGTCCGTCCGTCCTCCCATTAGAAATGACTGACTATAAAACTAGATATCTATTTGCCTAACCCATTATTCCCTATCTCCACATTCAAGGTGTCATTGGAAGAGATTTTTATTTCGAAAAACTCAAATGACATTTAATTCCAAAAATAAATAGAGAGAGTCATGAGTTAATTATTTAAGTTTCCTTTACAGAATAATGTGTTTACACTCAGAATTATTATGATTTGCATTATATCTCATATTAATATGAATTGTAAATAGTAGGGTAGCGTAGTCAATATTATCAATTATAATACACTCTATAATAAAAAAATCGGTGCACCAAGAAGGAGTTCTCCGATTGAGACGAAAATTGGTGGCTAGGAAGACAATGTACAGTATAGTAAATGATTAAAATCCCAAAACAAGTGAATAATCTATTTCAGAGTTACAGCAACAAGTTCAATAAGGTGTTGACCCGCCTCTAGCCTGGATACAAGCTGCCACACGGCTTGGCATAAATCGACAAAGCCTCCGGATGGTCTCCTGGGGTATTTCCTGCCAAACTCACTCCCATTGTTGAACGAGGTCATCATCATTCCGTGGCAGAAGCAATCGCCTTTCCATCATATCCCAGACATGCTCGATGAGAGAGGCTATTTTCCACCCGTCCTTGCCAGCATCTTTGAATCGCCGCATCGCTTCGACTCAAATGACGAGCGATTCTCCGATTTGTCCAACCGGCCTCTTTCAATCCAATGGTACGACCTCTATCAAACTCTGACAGTTGATCGTAATGAGCACGAACCCTGGGGCAAGGCATCTGAATTGCAATCAAACCGAGAGTTTTAACAATCGTTGAAGAACTTCTCCTTATATACATCTGCTGGATGTGCAATTCCAATGCGCTGGAGATCAAACTATTTAATCATTGGACAGCAATATTTAATCATTTGCGTATCTGATCAAAACACTCTTGCATACGAAAGTTCAAAGCAATCGGATAATTGCTTCTTGTTGCGTCGAGTTTTTTGTTATTACGTGTATTATTATATTCTTTAATATTACAAATGCCATGTGTGCCAACATTGTCTATGGTAGTTGAAGTAACTACATGAATTAAGGCCAGTATGTCAGAAATTCAACAACTCGGCTTATAAGAGCAAGTATGGACTGCCTCTCTGTTCACTTATTAATTAAGGATTTGGCTGAAGTGCAAAAGTTCAACAAACACTCTTCATGCGATATAAATCTTGATAGAGGGTAAATTCCTCATCATTGCTATATTTTGAGCCCACTCTTTGTATTAAGGTTTATTTTTCCTATTTGGTATATTGAATTATTTCGTTTCTGTATATGAACATTAATAGCCCAAAAGCAATTTTCTTTGTGTATTTTTTTATAATTATGATTCACATTGTTGTTAAATTGATTTTTTATAAAATTATTAGACCATGGATGTCAGAGAGTAAAGTTTCAACTTCTGGGTCGAAGAGTTTGCGGCAATAGTGGAAAGTACTCTAGGCCCACGCGCACCAGTAGCCGAGTAATATGACCATTAAGCAAAAGTGACGCTTCAGCTCGAGGGTTGTTATCTGGCTTATGAAGCTTTCACCATCTATTCTCCACCGAGTGAGTAGGTGGTTAGACGAATGATATAATTGAGCCAACCTTTATGGCGATCGTATATTTTGAGTTTCATGGTGATGTCAGCTGTTGCATTTTCATGACCCTCGAAGCTTTTTGTTGCCGATAGAGGAAGCCACGGTAGCTGTGCGAAGGTTGCTTATTCGAGGTCACTGGGTTCACCATTGTGGCAGTAGCGGATAGTGCTATAGGTCCGAACTCGCAATCTGAGGGCCAATGGCCGAGTAACATGACCATTAAGCAAAAGTGACACTTCAGCTCGAGGGTTGTTATCCGGTTTATAAAGCTTCCACCACAAGCTCTAAAAGCTAGGTCTGCTTCTGCCAAAAAGATGCCCGGCAGGTTATCGCAGTCAAATCCAAGGAGCCCAAATATTCTCCGGCTGATGTGATACGGAGATTTAGAGAAGGGGTGGTAGCTCAGGTAGTGTCCTCGTCATATGACGATGGCTCTATATTAAGAGGCTCATTCCAAAATAGCCCTATTATTGCATTAGGATTGTTATTGTTGTTCTCGTAATCTGCTTTACAACGGAAGGAGGGGTGAAGTAGCTGCAGAAGGTATAGACTCCTGAGCACCAGAGGTCAGAAATCTGACTTCTAGCTTACACGAGTCCCAAATCCCTTTTATGGGGAAGGATTCATTCATGTATTGAATTCATTGATCCGTTGATAGTAATTTCTATCTGGAACAGAGATCTATCACCTCTGACCCAAGTATCCCCAGAGGTATTACCCTAGATATTGTGGACTTTGTGACTGGGCATAATAAATGGGCACTAGATACCACACACACGGAGAGTCCGAACTCGCATCCCAAAGGAAGTGAAACAAACGCCCTACCAACCAGGTTATCCTGGTACCTCTTGTATTAAGGTTGTAACTAAAGATGCAAATAAATATATATAAATAAGCTTAAAAATGTCATGTTTTGGGATACTTCATTTTTTTAAACAAATGTTTGTTTTTTAAGTTTTTATATTTGATGTACTGCGGAGAATCAAATATCACAAAAAATAATATTTATAATCGCGTTTCGAGATGTTTTAATATACGAAGTTGCGAAAAGTTATACATTGCAAAAGTTATATATTGAAGCTACAATTAAATCTTGTAAATATTAGATTACGATCAAAATATTTGTGTTTTTCAATGGCAAGATTATAAAAAATGCGTGACAAAATTTCTAGAACTTTTTCACATACAGGAAAGCGTAAAATTGCATTAAGATTAAATCATTATAAAAAACGAAAATTTATATACCTAGAATACTTTCGCACAAAAATATCGAATTTATGTAACAGTAATTCATTATAAATAATAACAATATTTGCTTCATTTATTCACATTAAAAAATTAATTACGAAGATACTTTAATATATTAAACAATATGTGATTGTAGTTTTGCAATGTCTTTGTCCTGGCATTGGGGTAGCGCATATTCTCCTATAGTTGGTCGTCCCAGGTTCGAATCCCCATTCGGGCATGGTTATTCTTCTGTGTTCTATCTGTAAGGTGTATAAATGTAGCCCCCCCGTAAAAAGGGGCTGTGCAAGCAGATGTGGTGAGTGTGTAATTAAGTTTCACACTTGGACCTAGTTGGCACTACTTCAAAAACACAAGACGTTCATTCGGCTTAAAATACGTTGATTCTTCGGCGAAGCTTGTCCATGGCAAGTGTCACTAATAACAATAATAGCAGCTATGCAATAAGGAACCAGTATGAAAATCTTATAACTTTAAACGAGCAATTTTTATATCTATCTATCTATCTATCTATCTATCTATCTATCTATCTATCTAT
>JAOUZG010053459.1:5042519-5053307 GCA_026289955.1 Argiope argentata | reverse complement strand
TTTGATGTTTTTTTTATTGTTTATATTATGAAATATATATAAACCATCACCGCTAAGCAAGTAATGAATTCAGTTTACTTTTTCCTCACGCCAGTTAGGTTAGGCTTAACATGTTTACGACCGATTATTTCAAAAAGATTCTGTTTATTTTCTTAATCTCTGATGCATTTAAAATTAAAAATTGTTAATGGATCGATTTTTCGAATTCATTTTGAAGTATTTTCTAATTTTTTTTCTATTTATTTTCAAACTTTGATAAAAAGAAAACAAACCAGTTTTCTAAAAAAAATCCTTTTTTAAATTTGAAAAAGCAAAATAAATAAATAAATAAAACCATTGGTAAAAACGTTAAAAAAATATTTTGAAAGAAAATGTAATTCTTTACATTATAGTAAAATTTCATTTCATTAAAAAAATTTCATTGAATTTTTCTACATTTTAACGTTACTAAAATGGAATATCAAATGAATAAAGCTAAAACTTTTTGGATTTCCCTTTTTTTTGCATTAAAACGTTGTATTACGACGGCTAGAACTATTCATGGAATTTATTATATGAGTAATGAAGAAGAAATACTTTAATATATTACCCAATATTAGTTTTCTCATTTCAAACGACAAACAAACAACTAATGAATCTATTTCTTCATTAATCAACCAGGAAGATTTGTTTCAAAATTTAAAATTAAAAAGAAATCTGAAAAAGTCCAGGAATCATTATTAAACTCAAAATGTCTCTATATATTGAAAAAGATGCATGTTCGGTTGTACATATAATATACAAATGTAGAGTTTTTGTCTCTCAAGGACGAAATATAGCGCATGCGTACTTGAACTCAGGTGGAAGATAACTAAGTTTTTCAAAGTTCAAAGGTTCATAAATATATAATTTAAAATGAGAACGTGTTTGTTGTTTTTCAATTATATTTTTCCAAAATATGTATTATACCCAAAAACTTAAAACTTTTTTTTTGAATAATATCAATGGCATTTCCTTACAAATGTTTTGTAATAAATTGTATAATACATTTTGATATGATTTTTTAACGTTTTTACAATTAATATGCAATCTTTTTTGCATTTTTATTGTAATGATTAGTGAAATAAACTAAATATTAAAAAATTATTCATTTTTTATTTCAAAGCAAATTTTTAATAACAGTATAATTTCTATAAATTTTTTTGTAATAAATTGCATATATACTTTTCAATATACGTTCTGAACATTTTAATATATATTTTTATATTTGATATATCATCTGTTTTACGCATTTGATGTTATGATAAATCAAACAAAATAAAAGTCAATTAAAATTTATTTATTTTTATTTCCATCACTTTATTATTTGATTTATAAATTACATAAATGACCTTCTCTCAGATAGTTTTATTTCAAAACGTGATAGAGAATTACAGTTTCGATATATCATAATCAAACTTGCCTTTCTCAATTTACTTTGTGTATATAGCATTTATAATCACATAAGCAATACTTTCGTTTGATAGATTATGTTCATATTTACAATTCTGATTTTATTTTTTAATTTTGATATAAAACTAACATACCAAATTTGATTCTTTTCTTTATCTTATTGTTGAATTAAGGATTCACATGCAGAAATGAAATTCACAACTAATTTTATAACTTCTATCAAATCCATACTAATAGTATAACAGATGAAAAATTTAACATCCTTATGAAACAGGTGGTTGGCCCCAAATCGGCTATGTTGAAATGAATAAGGAAATTTAAAATAAATTTGAAAAATTCCTACGAATTCCAACTCAACATGATAGAACAAAATAAATAATATTTCAAAAGAATTAAAATAATTTTATATATTTACCAAGAAAGAAAAAAAAATCTTGCGATGAAATGAAGCACTTTGATGGTACGTTTTGTTTTTAAATCTAATACTAACATTAGCTGAAAAATATTAGTAAAATATTAAAATAGCATTGAAATTAATTTAAAAAATATTTATCATAAAAATTTAATATTTTTCTAAATCGCAATTCAATAGCACCTTATTTTTTAATTAGAATTCTCTTTTGGAGCTATTGTTTAAAAAATATTTAAAAGGTTTTATTTTAATGAATATTTTAAGCCATAAACTATTTTTAAGCATTTTATTATAAATAAATCTTTTCCCCCGATTTTGAAGAAAGCATTAATTAAATTTGGGTGATTAATTCAGCGAAAGATTTTTATTTAATGTGAAAGATAATACAAGCTGATACCAAACTAGAAGCAAAAATCCTTTAAAATAAGAAAAGGACATTACTTTAATCCAATTGAGCCTAAAAATTTATACATTTCGCTTAAAATAGGAATAAAAGAAACTCCAATATCTCTTTATCAACGGTTCAGTTTTTATTTTGATTCTTTAAGATTTAATTAAAATTTTTAAAAAACAGTTGCATCGTTTCTAATTTAAAAATCCCAATAATTTTTCTTCAATTTTTCAGGTAAAAGGGCTTTTATTAAAAAAAAGTGCAATTAAGGTTATACCTTAAAAGATTCCAAATTAAATTCTCACACAAAATGAGCTTCATACCAATTACGATATAAAAAGAGCTTCCTTCTTAATCTAAAGCTGCGAAAATAAAGGAAAAATGTTCACAGACAGAAAGTAATTTTTAGCTCCTCAATTAATTCTATCTAATCTGTGAAATGATAACGCTGATAGTTGAATCACTGAATTCTTTTATTATTCTCTGTAAATAAAAGTTCTCGGGAATCCATTGAGTAAATAGAATTCACTCTTTCGTAGAATATTTTAAAATTGAAAAAAAAAATCCAGGCATGTTTTTGTCAGAAGGTGTAGTAGCATCGTTAAAAGCGAGTGTTCGTTTTCGATTTTAATTACACGGAAACCTTAATTTTTCTAAAGCTCATAATTTAATTTCTGCAGAAAGTGTAATTAGAGCTTTTCTGTTAAATTCGAATGAAAAAATTAAAGGAGGCGTTCTTAATAACTAGAGAGTTTTATACTTTGAATATCTTAAATTAAAAAGTTCTAAATTATAATGAATTAATGAAATGAATGGTTCATTTGCTTAAAAGGGTAAGTATTTACTTGCTTGTATTCACTTAAATTTGCTTTTCTTTAATTTTAAGTTAAATTTTCTTTGTTTGATATAAATTAAAAGTATATATCATATTTCGAAAGTTGTTCTTCGAAATATTTTTCACCTCTAAACTTGAAAAGAGCTTTTTAATATTTTCAGGTCTTAACTTTAGAATGTTTTGAAATAATAAATAAATAAAACAGGTGATTAGTTTCTTCGAAAGTATGTATGTTGTGTTTGTTTATATAAAGTTTATATTTGTTTTTAATCAATTTTAAATTAAATTTCCTTTGTCCTATAAGAAAAGTTAAAATTAAGAGCATATTTTTAAAATTTGACTGTTGACTTTGTCTCAAATTTCAATTCGAAAACAAGTTCTTAATTTACAAATGTCTTTACGCTTGTCTTAATTTAAAAAGCTTTGTGACACTATAGCTTAATAAAATTAATGTTATATTTACTCTCAAATATTTCGATTTGTTTAAATTGTAATTGGATTTGTTTAAGTTAATTTTTCAGTGTTAGATATAAAAATCAAGGCACGTATCATATTTCTAAAGTTCTTTTGAGAAAAATATTATAAAATTTAAAAATCTTCAACTACCGTTATCTATTAATCAGAAATTTTTATTTGATAATAAACGATTCATTAACTTTTTCCCATTGTTATCTTTGAAATTGAGTTGCTTATTACCAATTTTTTAAAGTCAAACATAAATAAAATGAAGTAAATAATGGATGCTTACAAATTGTTTTATTTTAGAAATAATTTGTAGCTATACTTACAGCATCAATTAAATTAAACCCATCACTCAATTTCTCATTAATGTAGATAAGTTAATACAATTAGTTTAATTTTAGTTATATTAACATCAGCTTGTAAAGCAACTCTAAGGGCTATTTTGAAATGGACCTTGTAATTTTGAACCATGGTCAAGAGACGAGGGTGACACCAGAGCTGGCACCTCCCTTTCCACGCCACACACCACCAACGGGAGTATGTTTAGCCTGACGGATTTATCGAACAACTGACCTTCTAAAAGAAGTTATTTGGTGGAATTGGACCTTGAGCTTGAAACCCAACGGTTCACACATCAAGACTTTACCACCAAGCCACTCCTGTAAGATAATTCGAACCTGTACCGAAGACATCTTACCAGGATCGCAAAATTGTGTTTGCAGGAAGAAATCAAAACATTTTTATTACTTGTAAAACAATTAAATTTTAAATAATCTTAAATGTAGCAAACTTTATGTTTGAATACTCTATGCTAATTCTAATATAAAAACCCTCACAAAGACTTACAAATTTAATTTCAATGGAATTTTATCCCACTTTTCAAAATGTAAGCGATATTTTGACAAATAGATATGACTTTTTTTTGTAAAATGTAAAATACTTTTTGTTGTTGTTGTTGTTGTTACTTATAGCACTTGCCATGCACAAGCCCCGCTGATACATCAGCAGAAATTAAGCCGGAAATATACGTCTCTTTGATTTACAAGTAGCACCATCTAGTGCCAAGAGTACGACTTAGCTACACACACGTCACAACCCTTTTTAGGGGGCGGACTACATTCACGCAAATCATTCATTCATCGCAGATCGTGATTTTGACCTGGAACAGGGAACGATCCCCTCTGACCCAGTACCCCCAGTGATATTACTCTCGACATGGAGGACTTTGCTACCACGAACAGATTTAACGAGCACCAGCCTCAACAGACTCAGGGAATCTTTTGGCCGGTGAGCTTCGAACCCGCGGCCTAAGGAGTACGAGTCCAACGCTCTACCAACCATGCCATCCCGGCCCGTAAATTACTTTTTTAAAAAATCAATAAAGAATTCCGACGTGAAAATGAGACATGTTCGTTCAATGTCTTCGATACGAAAAAGACTAAATATTTTTAAATAATAATTCATTCATAAATAATTTTTAATGCGGAGAAATTTAAGTAAATAATTAATGGTCAAATTTCAGGCATTAGTTTTGAATTTTTAAAAATATTTACATTAATTTGAATTGAATTTTTAAAAATATTTACATTTAAAATGTTACATTTTTTACAGAAATTGAAAGAGGACTTCATTTTTAATGCTGATTCAGACTTCATTTTCTATAAATGTATATAGGAATTTCATATTCATCTAAATAGCTTTCTTAAGTAATTGATGTGGTTTAATGATGGTAATAAATTCCTATAAAAATTCTTGAAAATTTATTTTGTTTTTAAGAAAAAATATATTTTAGACTAGCCGCCTTTGGCGACCAGTCGGTTCGCCAGAATTAATGCTCGCAAAAATTTTCATATAATATTTTATGCAGCTGTATCTCATAACAGGTTTTTCACCAAAATATTTTTAAATTAAATAAATTTTGATAATCAAATAATTTATTTATAGTATTATTTATTATTATTTTTTTCAGATGTTCTGTTCATTGTACTACTCATCTTTCTGTTTCTATCCGAGCAATGATTGTCCCGGAATTGATATTTTACTTACATGATGGAGGGAAAGGTCTAAAATTCTACGTTTTTATAGAATAATGAGATTCAAATTTTCATAAATGTAAACACACTAAACAAATAAAGACACGATTGGTTTTCAAGAGATGCGAAAGTTTAAAAACAGCTTGGAAAATGCCGCGCGCTGAGGACATAATGGTGACACACACACATCCTTCTATTCTTTACTATCTTTTTTTTCTTCACTACTTTTCTTTCTGCAAACCCTTTTTTCCTTTTATTATTCTTTTTTTTCTTCCCTGCCCAGACTTTATTTTGAGCAGGCATAGATTAAATATCCATACAGACTAATAATAAAAGCATCTATTTTCTTTCTTTTTTAAACATCCCGTTATCTATGAATGAAAACCAACTGACTTCGCGTATTTTTTTCCAAACAAATCATAATTTATTACTTCCCGCTATTTAACTCAGTTGGTGTGGGGGAAGGAAATGAAGATTTTTGGCGGGAAAGTAAGAAAAGTGTCGTTTTAACTATTATCCTCGCAGTTTTTTTCATTTTTTCTCTCCATAAGAACCATCTTCGTGTCTTAACGAAAATATTAATATAAAAATTAGCCGAATTGCTTGAGCCGTTCTCTAGTTTTGCGCTTAGCAACGCATTTCGAGAACCATTTTTATTAATATAGATTATTTGTGCATTCGGGAGTAGAAAGTTTTTATTTCCTTCCTTTAAAAAGTTTTCAAAAAATTTATTTTTCTTCTTCAAATTCTTGAAAATACTTTACTGTTTTTATAAATCAACACTTTTTAGATTATTTGAAGAAATAAGTATAATGAATTTCTATTCCTTTCTTTCATAATCTTTAACTCGAAATTTTTATTTTTTGTAACTAAGGATTTTGTTTATATTTTGGAGACATGAAATTTATTAAAATTTAGATTGACGTTAAAGTTTTTAATTAGCAAAAAAAAAGTTAGATGTGTTTCAAAAACTGCGAATTTTCTTAATGTTGTTATTAAAATTCCTTTTCCCCAAAAAATATTTTTATCCTTTATAATAAGTAAAAAATATGTTCAGAATTTCAAAATTAAGAACATGCTTCTATAACAACATAATAATAAAAAAATCATTTAATGGCAATTTTAAAAAATTGCATTCAGTTCTTTTTTTCACTGTTATTTTTTTTCTTTGAATAACCAAGAAGTAATCAAGGAGATGAATTAATAAAATTAATTATTAATTCTTATCTTTATTTAATTATTGCAATTAATTTTTTTATTAAAAATAGTTACCTTTTTTATAACAAACGGGAAAATATGGTTATAATTTCTAAATTAATATCATATTATTATATTAGCATTATATTAAGAAATATTTAGTAACAATTTTTTGTTATATATATATATATATATATATATATATATATATATATATATATATAATCAAAATGATTAAGTTCTTTTTTCTTCAGTTTTTTCAAATAGCCGAGAAGTCATTAAAAAAGAGTGTTAATGGCATGAATTATTAACTAAACAAGAAAAGCCCCCATAATTAATAAGGCTAAAATTGAATCCATAAAAAAAGCTCTCTAAAAAAATTTGTTTAAACCATTTATGTACTCTATAAAAAGATCACCTTTTTTCACAATTTTATTATGTGTTTAAAAAAATGATGTGCGCAACAGCATATCATTTGCGCTCTTGTTTGATTTGCATACTTGAAAATGTGTTAAATTTAAATATCTTCACGGCATCATGAGATATGACTTCAACCAATGTGTTAAAATTATGCAACCCCTCACTACCCCCCCCCCCTCCAATTTTCCTCTCACCACCCAGAGACGTGCCTTCTGCAGCCTTTCAGCACTTAAATCGTTCTCAATACCCCTCGAATGCAAATGGAGGGTGATGCAGAAACAAACCCAAACGAAACCACTCTGCTTGCTAATGGCACGGACTGCCCCTCCCGCTTTACCACCCCGACCCCCCCCCCTTCTGCCAAAACTGCTAATCTGCTCAAATATTTAAATCGGTTCGCCTGCACGTTTGCGATAAATAATGGGAAAGAGGCAAGCTTAACGCCTTACATCCCGAAAAGCAATAATTGAAGTTCATTCTTAACTTAACAACCTGCTCCGAAAGGCATTTCCTATTATCTGCCTGTCAGCCAATTTGAATAGAAAGGAGCATTTTTGAGAAGACGGAAGGAAGTTAGGCCTAAATCTTCTTCCGCCGGCAAGACTAATGGCAGGACGCCATTTTTGACAACGAGAGGCTTGATTTACCGTAGCTACCGAACCTTAATCGGAGGTTTAAGGTAAAACAGCTTTAATTGAGCTTTTTCGTGAAGTTGAGAGGTTAGCTTAATTCCAGGCTTCTGAAATGTTTTCGAATCTGGATTAGTTTAAGATATAAAAAAAGTTCTGCGTCCTCATATAGAGGTCGAAAATATTTCTCCACTCTAAATGTATATATATTTTTTAAATGCTGAAAAGGGCCGGGTTGGTAGAGAGTTGGACTCGTATTCCTTAGTGCCAAAAGATTCCCCATGTGTATGGCGACTGGTGCTCGTTAAATTTGTTCGTGGTCGCAAAGTCCTCCATATCGATATTAATATCACTGAGGGTACTGGGTCAGAGGTGATCGTTCTCTCTTCCAGGACTAAATTACGATCTGAGATGAATTAATGAATTTGCATGAATGAAGTCCGCCCCCTAAAATGGGTTGTGACGTGTGAGTAGCAAAATCGTACTCTTGGCCCTAGATGGCGCTACTTGTAAAACAAAGAGACGCATTTCTTAGGCTTAAAATCTGCTGATCGTATCAGAGGAGGCTCGACCACGACAAGTGCCATTAGTTACAACACACAACGAAACAAAAATGCTAAAGTTTGAGATGCTGCTTAATACAGGGCTTATGAAAAGTTTTCGAATCTCTATCGGTTTAAGCTATAAAAAAGCTCTATAAGCTCATATAGAGGTCGAAAATAATTCTCTTCTCTAAGTGTATATATAATCTTAAAAAATACATTACTTAACCCTTTGCGGTCCGATATCGAATGTGACTCTCTATTCAAATTTGTGCATCATTTTGACGTTTTATTTACTCATTTCTCAAATTTAATTGTTAAAAACGCCGCCTACATAATGGTTAAGAGATTCAGATTAATTTTCCAAAGAAAGTCGACTTAAAAGAATTATATATTTATTTATTTTTCATAGCAATAAAAAATCTTTGCATTAGGTGAATAATTTTGCATCTAATTATTTTTTGGACTGCAAAGGGTTAATAAAGTTTCAGAAATTACTTAATCTAAGATTTATGAAAACTTTTCAAATCTCGATCAGTTTAAGCTATAGAAAAGTTATGCGTCCTCAAATAGAGATCGAAACTATTTCTCTTCTCTAAATGTATATATAATCAAAAAAATACATTAGGTAACCGTTGCGATCCGATGTCGAGTGTGACTCTACATTCAAGACTGTGCATCATGTTGAAGTTTTATTTATTTTTTTTTTCAAATTTAATTTTTATAAACGCCTACATAATGGTTAAGAGATGTAGGTTAATTTTTCAAAGAAATTCAAGTTTAAAGAATTATATCTATTTATTTTTCATAGCAATAAAGAAATCTTTGTATTAGGTGAATAATTTTGCAGCTCATTATTTTTCGGACTGCAAAGGGTTAATAAAGTTTGATAAATCGCCTAATCCAGGGCGTATGAAAAATTTTCAAATCTCTGTCAGTTCAAGCTATAAAAAGGTTCTACGCTCTCATATAGAGGTCGAAAATAATTATCTACTCTTATATATAATTTTGAAAATGTTGGCGTCCTGGCACAGAAGTAGCGCGTTTTCCTCGTGGTCTGAGTGCCAAGGGTTCGAATCTCGGGCTCGGGTTAGGGCATGGGTTTTTTTTTCTGTGTACTATCTGTGAAGTATGTGAATGTGTCCCCCCCCCCCGTAATCGATCCAGTTGCTTAGTTTTAAGAACTGCCTCTCTTTTAATGTACAAATCGAAATTGATTCTTTCTCGTGAAACCCATGAGAGTGATCTAATTTTTTAAAACTACATGAAAATAATGAAGCAAAATAATGTTGAACTGAATTTACAATTTTAATTACATTTGATTTTTAAAATTTGAATAGTTTAAAAAGGGAGCAATATTTTCATTTTTGGTCAAAGTTAACGAGCTTTTCCAGGAGGTAACGATGCTTAATTCTGATTGGTTTTTTTAAAAAATCGATTTTATTCTATCATTGTTTATTTTTAAATTGATTTATTGGAACTTTTGATTGTGAATATAAATAATTCAAAATTAAATTTGAACTTTAATATTGATTTTATTCATTCTTTTGAAAAATACCCCCACGGAGCAACTCGAAATGAAGATGAGATGCTTCCGGCATGGTGGATGGATCTCGTCACCCTAGTTGGTACGCTTATAGGTGAGGGTAGGGATGATGGGATGTACTTCCTACAGGCAGGGTTGTACCGTGGCCGGTGATGGCCATTAGGAGTCAACCACTGTTCCCGCCAGTGCGGCAGTTGCAATGGTCCGATCATTCAGTTTTATCGTTTAAAATCATGCGCCTTTGTGGTGGGTCGGAGAGTCTGGAATGACTTACACTTTTCAAAAATACTACTTAAAAAGAAGCCAAAGTCTATTGTGTAACTTTATATGCTTTTTCTAATTAATGCAGGTCATATCGCTAAGTAAAATAACTCGTAACTAACACCATTTACATTTCACTTCTTGAATTTTTAGTTATTAAAAAATCAAGAATTTTGATAAAAATATTGATAGTTACAAAAATTAAAAATTTAGGATTAGTAATTAAAAAAAGGAGTTTTGTGTTGCTAATGTTGATGTTTGGTAAAAATAATCAATAATCTCTCTCTCTCTCTCTCTCTCTCTCTCTCTCTCTCTCTCTCTCTCTGTGTGTGTGTGTGTGTGTGTGTGTGTGTGTGTGTGTTGTGACTAATGGCACTTGCCATGGACAAGCCTCCACTGATACGATCAGCAGATTTTAAGCCTAAGAAATGCGTATCTTTGTTTCTAGAAGTAGCGCCATCTAGGTTCAAGAGTACGACTTAGCTACACACACACCACAACCCTTTTTAGGGGACGGACTACATTCATACATCTCAGATAGTAATTTAGATCTGGAACAGAGAAATATTACCTCTGACCCAGTATATATATATATATATATATATATATATATATATATATATATATAT
>JAOUZG010053459.1:5020301-5042509 GCA_026289955.1 Argiope argentata | reverse complement strand
TATATATATATATATATATATATATATATATATATATATATATATATATAGTTTCTTCACAAAATCCATAATACAATTTACGAGCGTATGCTTACAGTTAAATGCAACAAGTTTCACCTCATTTTTGTTGGCATATTAATATTGTATGCCTTTTTGGTTGCAGATAAAGATTGTCGCTGTATTGACGGACAGGTGAATCGACACGTGGAAACGATATACTTTTATGACCATCGTAAAGCACACACGCTTGCTTGTTCATCTGCAAGAAATGGAGACGTAAGAAAGGTTGAAAACCCTCGTTTCAGCATATGTGTTGTTAACGTGCAAGTGACATGTTTTGTTATAAATTGTCGCATTATAACTTCACTTTCACAACAGGTTTAATGGAATGCTGGAAAACATCAATTCTATCTACTAATATGGAAATGCTTACGTCATCATTTCCAATACGTCATGAAATGGTGTTTGAAAATATGTTTGGAAAAAATTACAAAGAATTATTGCTTTTGATATTTAAGTGGATTTATGGTAACTCAAAGAGAAATACAGTAAACAATACTAAAAAATTATTTACAATAAATTGTATTTGTTGTTTCGAATAACATCTTTTATATATCTCCATTTATTGAATAACATATTTTTCAATAGTATTTCCGTTTATTAATGAATTTGAAGCTGAGATTGGATTATTAAAACACATCTTGTTATTATTCTGTTAAAAACTATCGAAATTACGCAAGAAAGTTCTTATTCGAATAATAATTATTATTTACCTAAACCATTTAATTATTTATTATGAATTAAATTTATTTATTTATTTATTATGTTACTTAATTGATATCATGTCAGAACGTGTTTGTTGTTTTGGGGATTAGGGTTTTGTCGTCAACAAAAATACGTGGGTGAAAAATAAGAAATTTATTATCTGCACGAGCATCTAAAAAATCAACTTTTAACTATACGTTGCCAAGACATTTATAAAAGCTCATATTCAAAAAATAAATTCATTTCTTTAGCAAATAAAACCTAGAAAAATGTCATTTTGAGCGCGGGATTATATGAAATGAAATCAAAAGGAAATGTGATAGTTTTTGTTAACAATCAATGCGAGACAAAATTTTTTTAGATCTTCTGCAGTACTAAAGTGACTCATTCGATGAAACGATTAAAATGAATAAAAATATAATTTAACTCGCACGAGCACGTGGTACTTGGCCGTTCAAGCAATGATGTTCTGAACATGATACATTGAAATGTGCATAGCAGATTTCATTTTAATCTTTTTTTAACTTTTTTTATTTATCTAAGCATAGGAATTAAAATTTATCTTAAAAATCGTTTTTCCTATACTCATTGAAATGATGCTACAAGGAAAACAAACACAAAGAATAATTTTATTTATGATTAAAAGATATTACAAGTAGCCTTGAAATTTTGAAATTGAGGTGATTGAATTTCTTACACAGAATGTATGCTTAAAAGTGTTTAATCGTAAATATGAGTTATATTTCTATTACTAGAAAATAAGTTATTAAATCGATGTGTTAAATCTTCTCAACATGCAATTTCATCATATATCTGTTGCCACTACTGTATTCGATACGAAGGAAATTTGTTTAAGACTATATTTGAGTTTTTAACAGAATTATTAATTTTTCCCTACTTTTCAAACAAATCTCTGGTACAATCCGTTTGTCGGGCGCAAGCGAAAAATCGTCTAACAATGTAGAATTCCGTCGAACTTCTTACAGAGATTTTAAATCGAAATATCGCCAAATTTCTTTGGCAACTTTTAACTTGTGTCCGGCTAAAGGGAAAAGTGTGTTATTTAAAAATCATTTATTTCGGTTTCTTCATGCCGAAAAGTAAATAGATTGAAATTCGTTTTATGTAGTTAATGTTGATGCAAATTTATCAATAGGATGCATTTGGTTTTCTGATCTTTATGTGTATAAGATTAAACCTAAAGCATAATATGAAAGATAGATTAAATTAATTTATGATATTTGCATTAAAACTTTAGAACAGGGTGAAATGCTGAGTCGAATCAAGAATTGGATGGAAATTCAAAATAAATCTTCATATTTCTCAGCTGTACTCCGGAGTTAAACAGAAAGACGTCATGTTGAATAAATATACAAATTCAAATGAGAGACAGCCGGCTTGCTGGCACAGAGGTAGCGCGTCTGCCTCGTGTTCTGGAGGTCCCGGGTTCGAGTCCCGGTTCGGGCATGGTTGTTCTTCTGTGTGCTATCTGTGAGATGGGTGAATGTGCCCCCCTGTAAAAAGGGGCTGTGCAAGCGTATGTGTGTGTGTTTCATCCTCATATGAGCTAGAAGTCAGACTTCTGCCCTCGGGTGCTCAGGGGTTCATACCCTCAGAAGCTACTGCACCCCTCTTTCCGTGGTAAAAGGCGGACACGACATCATCATCATCAAATGAGAGAAAATTTCATTGATTAAATCAATGTTATTATTACTATTCTCTATTTTGTGTTTTCAATTGGTAAGGAGCTCTGATTTCTAGCTTAACAATAAAGCCGTAAAAATATTTTAAAAAATAGTACGGATTATATATGTCAATTAAAATTCATTGTTTAGAATATTTTGCAAAAGAAATTTTCAGGATGTAGTTACGCAAGATATTTAATTGAAAGTTTCAATAGTCAGAATGCAAACTTGGCATCAAATGGTGCTAGTTTAAATTAAAATAAAGAAATGTTAGTAAATGTAAATCTTATTCTTAGAATTAAAATTTTTTTTTCTCAAATGCATTTATAGGTTGTAGTTTTATTACTTTCCCTGACAAGCATGCAAGTACGGATATAATAAATTTGAAATTAAATCTTTCAATTTATTTAGAAATTCTCAATTTTTTTTTATTATTTTGCATAAAATTATTTTAAAATTTTTCTTTCTTTATACATATACATCCATACTCTTTTGAAGATTAATGACCTGGATTTAAATGCTTTGTTAATTCAGTTGGCAAGTATGATTATTATTTAGAAACTGTTTTTATAGAAATTTAATCTAATCAGTAAAAACATATGAAGTTTTCGAAGTTAGATCCAAAGAACTCCATGGACTAACATGGTTTATTATTAATGGTTTATAACGTTTAGTAATATGTTTTTTATGTTATGGTGCAGTAACTTTTTATTAAGCCTAAATGGCTTAATCTTATTCTAAAACTAATCACCTCAATTATGATTAAAGTTTAATATATTAGGTTAATAGTTTTCGTAACGTTATCAATATTTACATTCTTGCTATGGGATTAGTGATAACGTGTCCGCTTTACAACGGTAGGAGGGGGCACAGTAGCTTCTGAGGGTATGGACCCCTGAGAACAAGTCTGACTTCTTGCTCAAACAAACCTTTTTTACTGGTCGAACTTCTGTCGATTCGTATGAAGATGACTCACACTTATCCCATTCGCTTGCACAACCCCTTTTTACCGGAGGGGGGGTATATCCACACCTCACAGATAGAACACAAAACCATCGTGACTTGAAGAGGACTCGAACTAACTCGAGTCCTCGTCACTAGAAAAACACTCTACTTCTGCGCCAGGAACGCCAGTCACATTCATGCTATATATAGTTGTGGCGCTAGCCTTATAAGCCAGATTACATCTACGATGCAGAAGTCGACTTTTTGGTATTGTGGTCATGTTACTCGGCTACTGGCCCTTCAATCGCAGGTTCTTTTCTCTACCTTCACTCGCGACACAGTAGTTATGAGAAAAGACCACTGCTTTTCATTAATAAAACGCCACCTTTCCGTTAGACGGTCGCCAGCGAAAAATCGCGAAAGAAATTTGACGGAATGCTACATTATTTGGCAATTTTTCGCTTTAAAATCTCTGTAAAAGATTTGGCGGAATTCTACATTATTTGGTGATTTTTCGCTTTAAAATTGGTGTAGAAAAAATTTGGCAGTATTCTGCATTATTTGGTGATTTTTTCATTGGTTCCCGGCTGACGGAAAAGTACCAATAAAACTTCATATACGAAAATAGTTTTTTTTATTAATTTATAATAAAACCAATAATAAATAACCAATAATTATAATAAAACCAATACTTTTATAATAAAACCAATTTTTATTCTTTTTCAATAAACGGCGGGAAAAGTCCAATTATTCCATTCGATTCTCATCTCCTTGTCCCGTGGACATAAATGGCGACTGCACTGTAGCTTGGCAGATACTCCGAGTGGTAGATAACGCCACATATTGTAAGAGGTCACGCACTGTTAAATTTTTAGTTTCGCTGTGGCATTTATTAAAGATCTAGGTATTCGCTGCTTCGCATCTGAAGGAAAAGTGCATAATTTGTTTAAAAGATTTCAGATTGGTTGAATGGAATGCGGGGGATGCCGAATCGTTTGTTGTTGGATGAGGCCTTTAAAGAGCTCTCTTGATCATAATGATGGGATAAATCATGCCCTGTGAGTGGCTTGACAGTTGATAATTAAATGCTGCGAAATTAACGAAACGAATAATTTTCGATTTAGGTATTAGAGGACCGAAATATTATTTATTGGCGCAAAGCTCAGTTGGCGGAAGAATTTTTCTACAAAATTAATATATGGTAAAAGCTTGGTTATAATTTGTCGAATAGTTTGGAGGATTAATCCTTAATCGATCATTAGATGATTTTGGTTTATCTGTGTATTGAGTTTGAAAATGTTGCTGATAATACAGGGTGTCCAAAAAGTTCCCGTACTGATGATTTGTGAATTTATTTTACAAAAACACTCGGTTTAAAAAGAATTATTTTTATGCCAATGATAAAAAGCACTTATAACATGACTAAGGAAAAAATACTAAACTTACATTAAAAATAAATGTTCAAAATGTCCATCCCTTTCTTGGAGACAAAGCTGAACTCGTTTGCGCATGTTTTTGGAAACGCGTTTTAACATGCTAGGAGTGATTTCTTGTATCCTTTGGGTCATTGCGATTTTCAAATCATCTATTGTTTGAGGATCCCCTTCATAAATTTTGTCCTTTAAACATCCCCACGGAAAAAAGTCCGGGATGGTCAGATCAGGAGATCGAGGTGGCCAAAGATTTTTTGAGATAAGACGATCGCCGAAAAAAGCTTCAAGCATGTCCATGGATTCATTACGTATGGCAAAATTTAATATACTTGAAAAAAAATCATGGACAATGATTTTTTAAATTTGGAGTACGAGAACTTTTTGGACACCCGGTATCTACATGAGAGATTTGGGATTATATATCCTGTATTAAAGTTAACTCGCTTTATTAAATATTTTAATTGATTTAAATTGAGTTTATCTATATTTTTTGATAATAATATTTAAAAATATGATTAATTCAAATATTCTTTTAATAAATATCAAATTCGTGATATTCTTTTTCATCCTAAAATAATAGCATTTTTAATAATTATCGTTTCGCAAATATTTCTTTTTTTTCCCAATAAGAATATTTAAAAGTAAGGAAATTATACGGCATTTGTTGTAATATGCATTTCTAAGAACACATAAAAAATTGTAAAATTAATTAAAAGAGAAAAACATTATAAAAAATAGGAAAAAAAAACTGTGATGCAAAATAGTCGAGGATTAAATTGCTTTTAATTAAAATTCCTACGAAAGAATTCCAAAAGATAATTTGAAATGTATGGCATCATTAAATAATACATTTAAATATTTTTCTTTAGAATTTTATTTATCGTTCACTTTTTTATTCATTCTACAGCTGGGAATATTTCAAATCTATTCGATTTAATTATCATTTAAATATAAAAGTATTACACCTATAATCATTATATTAAATAATGAATATATATTTAGAAGTTTTTCATTAAAACTGATTAATTCAAAAAAATGTAAAGTCATGCTTTCTCATAGGCTTATCGTTTACTCCCATCGGTCTTAAATATAAAAGTTCAAGGTTGAAAGAGGTACTGAAAAATAAGTTTTTATATGGAAGACTCAGGTCTTTTATATGATTTTATTATTCTTCTTATTTATTTTTTCGTTAATTAATTAACTTATTTTAATAATTCAATAATTCTTTGTCTAATAGTTTTATTAATTATTAAATAGAATTTTTTAGTCTGTAAACATTAAAAGAGAATCTTATAAATCACTGTAGCATTTTCATTTCTTTAAAAATAATTGTGATTTTTCTAATTATTTGAAATAATTTGCGAAAATGAAAAACAACAACATTTTTTTGGAAACGTGTTCATTAATTGAAAGTATCCCAAGACAAAATTAATTTTTTTTCTTGGAATTTAAATTCGGGCAATAATTTTTTTCAAAAATTGGCAGGTTTAGTATTTACAGAGATTTTTATTTTTGAGATTTTTGAATCGTTTTTGCAATTAACTAACCCAAATTTGAATTGGCATTTTAAATGTCAAACAAAATTATTTCGTATAATGGAACTTAATTATCTATTGACTGGTTAATTTAATTAGATATTGATAGTATAATGTGGCGCCATCTGGTAATGATTTAAGAAAAATTGATTTTAATATTTCATAATACACTGGTGGACAAATTTAAGAGAGGAAGGCATTTTCACAAATATCTCGAGAGATACTGGATAAAAATAAAAGAAATTTGGTATGGGTGTAACTTATAGTATGACAATAATGTGTGCAAAGCAAAAATTAATTTACCATTCATTGCCAAGAGTTATTGCCAACAGTCCAATGTGGACTGAACTTCATGATGAAAGAGGGCAATGTAACTGTGCCTTGTATGGTATGTGGTCACCTCTGACAGTTAAACAGCATGCACAACGAGTACGCATTCTGTTAATAATAAAGTTAAGGAGTGCTTGTGGAAGACCCTCACACTCTTCCACCAAAGCAGTTTTTAAGTCCGGAATGATTCTGGGTCGGGGTTGGCGTATCGCAATAGACCTTCCAAGAGCATCCCAAGCCTGTTCAATGGGGTTAAGGTCAGGAGATTTCGCTGGCTAATCCATTCGATGTATATCTTCGCTTTCCAGAAGCTTCTAAACCAGAACAGCTCTATGTGGCCGGGCATTGTCGTCCATAAAAATGAATTCAGGGCCAACAGTATCCCTGAAAAGACACACATAGGTTTGTAGGATCCTTTGGTCATTCACAAAACTAGTGTCAAACACGTGGAGTAGTGTGCGGGTATCTTGCATGATCCCTGTCCAAACTATCAGTCCTCCATCAGGATAACGGTCCCTTTCCATGATATCACTGGGATGATATCGGGTCCCATACTCCCTCCATATGAATATTTGCCGAGAATCAGGTTGCAGACAGAATCTGAACTCATCTGTGAAAAGAACATTAGCCAATTTTAGCTGTGTCCAGTGTTGGCGCTGTCTCCACCATGGTACACACTCTCTTTTGTGGAAAGGAGTGAGTGGGATGCAGATGGCGAGCTTCCTGGCACACAACTTTCTGTCACCAAACCACCTGGCAACTGTCTTCCTTGAAACTAATGTTCCTGTGGCAGCAGCGAGGTCACTAGACAGTTGTGTCGCTGTAGACGTCCTCTGGCGTTTGGCTGTAACAAAAACGGGTCTCCATTGGGCGTTGTTGCTCTCCGATGACCTTGTCTTGGTCTTCAGAACACTGTTCACTGACTCCACAAATTCGAAACAACATCTGAAATTATCCAATTCCCTCGCAACCTGAGCTTGGGGCTACTCTGCCTCAAGTCTACCAGCAATTCTCCACTTCATACCTTCGTCTAAACGATGATGTTCACTCATTTCACCAAAAACTCATTAAAAAAACAACAAGATTATTCAAGGAATACAGCACCAATCGCTACTGTGTTGTAGAGTGGAATGAGTTGAGCAGCTGGTTGCAGGCTTTTATACCACCTCCTGGCTCAGCAACGCCCACAAAAATATGTAGACTCATCTCAGCGACGCCAGAGCCATAGTGCCATTATATGGCCAACAATTGTCCAGGTTTTGAGTGATATTTTCCGAGAAATTTGTGAAAAATGCCTTTCATCTCTTAATTTTGCCCACCAGTATATTTACTATACTAGATTATAAATTACATTTCTAAATTGTTTAATATCACAACATAAAAAATAATAAAAAAATAACATATAATTAAAGCAAAAATATTAAATATAAATTAATTAAATGTTATTATAGTTTTTACTTTAATAATATGTAATATAAGTGTATTTTAAAAATTGTGTTTGTTAAATTTAAATTTTTTTACACCTCAGCTTTTAATAATAACATTTTTTCCATATGAACAAATTATATTAATTAATTAATTTTTACTTATAATGAATGTGTGTGTGTGTGTTTTGGCATTCTACAGAGCAGACCTTTTAGCCTGTAGCTACAAAATTTGGACGATGGAAATGTACGCCTCACATTGGTTTTTTTAAACTTTAATTAATTAAAAATTAATTTGAATTTTAGCCCCATACTGTGATAACTTTTCTAAAGAATTATTGATAAAAAAATGCATACTGTTTCAAAAAAAATTTGTAAAAACTTTTTAATGATACTTATTCAACAGTCTTACAATTTTTTAAATAAAATTTTCAGCTTGTAAAAGGTTATAAATTTTTTCTAATTTCTAACAATCTATTACATTGTTGTTCTGAAATTCAAAGCTTTTTCATTGTTTCATGAAAAAAATTTAATAGCACTGTTTCATTTCATTGTTGAAAACTAAGGGGAAAAAATTCTGTTAAAAAACTATGTAGTTTACATGAAAATATAAAAATTGAAGTTGCAGTAAAATAAAAGCAAAGTTACCATAAAAAAAAACATTATTCAGAAAATTTTTAATACTTTTACGTATTGAGAGTTGATTCCGTCAAGAAAAGACCGGTGGGCAATAAAGAGAGTATATCGTTAAAGTAAAGCAAAGCAATGTCATTATGATGATAAGGGATTTGATTGCATTAGAAAGGTAAGGCTTTTAAAATGACACGAATCAAATGTTTGTCACAATTAAATGATTAAAAATATATTTTGTAAAGAATTATGATTATCAAATTATGTAATATAGTAAACAAAATTAATGTAAATGAAGAGGTGCAATCCCAATATACCCAGGGAATGAAGTTGTCCTTAAAATCAGTTTATAAGTAATAATAAAAATAAAAGTTAATGAATAAATTGATAATTTAATTCTGAAAATATTGTTTTAAAGTGTTTGAACACGTTCGGGGCACTTTTTTAGAAGCATATGGTCTGGAAATACTTTAACCATATTTCTGGGTTTGAGACTATTCAAAATTTGTAATAGGAAGTCAATGTTTTAAATAAGCAGTAAATCTCTTTGAAAATTGGCTTTTAATAGCGTAAATTTAAGCAAATTCTTTAAACACTTCAAATTGGCTACACCAAAACTATTACTCTCTTCCGAACAAAACTTATACTAAAATCAACTATATTGTTTTCTGCAGAGGATGAACAGCAATCGTATGGTTCTAATAATAAATAAACATTTTAGAGACAGTCAAAGATTTATCATGAAATTTTTAATGAATTTATAATACTTTTATATAAACAATAAACCGTAAATCAAACAAAAAAATCAATAAATCTAACTTCTTTTAGTTTACATCCTTGGAAATAATGTAAAAACTAAGTCCACCAAATATCTTAATAATGTGATAATTATACTTAAGTTATTTGATTTAAAGAGAGCAAAAAAAAATCAATTTTGAGAGAAAGGCATCTAAAGTATAGAGTAGTATATTTTAATCATATATATGGGTACATAGTTAAAATCCACAGCATTTATAGATTTTTATCTTCTTTTTCCTCAGCTTTTAATAAATTTCTTTTTTTAATTTTTTTGTCTGGTATTTTTGCATTTGGCATTGAATGCCTTGGATTTCTTTTTTTTTTGTTGTTGTTTTTGAGGAGTTCAGCAAATCCTCTTCCTATTTTTGCTCTAGAATACACTCCAATAACCTTTAGGATATTCAATAATTATATAAAACCTTCATTAAAATGCATTACACATAAATGTTTCTAATCTGAGGGTTTAGAGCTCAACAAAAACATCCTTTGGTACAAATTCTCAGTGGCATTTTGGATTTTGCAATGCAATAAATATTCCGTATTTAACCCCTCAACCGGTTTGCTCGTAAGCCGTACGTGCTTCGATTTATCGAATTTTGATTGTTGTAAACAAAAAATAAATCATTCATAACAATTAAAATTCAATAGTAAAATGACTTCAAATACGTAGATAAGCCAAATATTCCATGGATTTCCACTTGAATCAAAATAAGAAAATATTCCCAAAATAGAAGGTGTCATCATATTTGATAGTAAGGAAAATAAACCGGTTAAGGGGTTAAAACTAAATTAAACAATTTTGTAACACGTTTTGGACCCTTTTAATCCGTACTTTCTGTTATTTAAATGTCCACTTCTGGTTTTCCGATCATTATGAACATATTAACCCTTTGCACTCGATGGCTCTTCTTCGGCACCATTCAGGACGGTGCATCATTTTGAAGTTTTATTTATTTATTTTTAAATTTTGATTATTGAAAATACCTACATAATGGTAAAAAGACGGAGAAATTCAATTTTAACACACACACACACAAATTTGGAGCAATAAACAAGCCTTTTTATTTTGAATAATTATGCATCGAATTACTTTTCCGATACGGCTGGGCGCCGTATCGGCGCCGCTCGAGTGCAAAGGGTTAATATCTTGACTTCCAATTATTGTAGAGATAAAAGTAAATCGGTTTTAAATAGCTCAAAGACTGGTCTATACAATAAAAAAAAATTTCAAGCGTCGTATTTGGCGAAAATTGATAATTTTAATGCTTTCGGACACTTTAATTTATTACTACTAAAAGCAAACAATGGTACAAAGTTTTATAACATTAGCAAGAAGTAAAAAATATCTCTAACCAAGTAAGAAGTTAAATGCTAACGTGCAAAATACAATCCTTAACAGTATATGGCCAGTTAGAGAACCAAATATATTCAACTCTTTCTAATTTCGGCATTTAGTAGAAAAGCACTTCAAATCCCTTTCTTTACCAGTTCTGGGTTCTTGAGCGTGAAGCTCCCAATAGAGGGCGCGTGTGAGTCTCCAATTTTCCCTTGCATTTGATGGAAACAAATACAAGCCGGAATGGCGAAACATAAACATAAACGAAACTCCATAAAACGCTGATCCGCCTCTAAGCCGTCTCGCCTAACTGTTTCATGTTTCGTGGAATATCAGCAGCAACCCCCTCATCCCCTGTGTAATGCGGCACGTTTGCCTACCCCATATGTGATGCGTGCGGTTTATCCCAGGGGATGGATACATCCGTGCTCTCGGGTCTCAATCCCTTGTTAAGCAAATGGAGATTTCTCTAAGTCCTGTTTCGACCCCATTAGCCCGTCGCGAAAGGGGACTGTGCACAAAATGACGAGAACCCGAGAGAGAGAATGTTCCCAGAATCTGATGATTTATTGGAACAAAAACAATGGGCCTTTACTTCCATGAAGCGGATTGCATACAAGAAACGGATCAAGAGACGGCAGAAAGAAAATGCAACAAAGCACTAACTTCAAGAAGTTTTGTATATTTCCAAAATAAGAGAGAATTTTTTGTTTAACTTCGTTGTAAAGAGAATCGAGTCTGCATTTCGGACCTTTTCTTTCTTATCTAAAAATTTGTTAACGATTTATAATTATAGGGACAATGCAAGATATAGATTTTCATATTGTTTGCTAGTGGTGTTTTTTAATTCTAAAACATGAAACATACGAGGATAAATTACTGTAATCTGCAAAACATTCTTATTCGTGTAATAAACCACCAGCTACCAGAAGTTTTGTATATTTCCAAAAGAAGAGATAATTTTGCGTTTAATTTCGTTATAACGATAATCGAGTCTTCATTTCAAACCTTTTCTTTCTGAATTTGACATTGATTCATGATTATAAGGATAATACAAGATACCGATTTTCATACCGGTTTCTAGTGGTGTTTTTTATTTCTCAAACACGAAGTACACGAGGAGAAATTACTGTAACCTGCAAAGCATTCTATGTAATAAACAGCCAGCTCCAGGAAGTTTTGTATATTTCCAAAAGAAGAGATAATTGTGTGTTTAACTTCGTGACAAAGAAAATCAAGTTTGCATTTCGGACTTTTTCTTTCTGATCTAATAATTTGATATCGATTTATAATTATAGGGATAATACAAGATATCGATTTTCATACTGGTTTCTAGTGGTATTTTTTATTTCTCAAACATGAAGTACACGAGGAGAAATTACTATAACCTGCAAAACATTCTACGTAATAAACCACCAACTCCAAGAAGTTTTGCATATTTCCGAAAGAAGAGAGAATTTTGTATTGAACTTCGTTATAAAGAGAATCGAGTCTGCATTTCGGACCTTTTCTTTCTGATCTAAAAATTTGACATCGATTCATGATTATAAGGATAATACAAGATACCGATTTTCATACAGGTTTCTAGTGGTGTTTTTTTATTTCTCAAACACGAAGTAATCGAGGAGAAATTACTGTAACCTGCAAAACAGCTGCAAGAAGTTTTGTATATTTCCAAAAGAAGGGACAGCTTTGTGTTTAACTTCGTTGTAAAGAGAATCAAGTTTGCATTTCGGACCTTTTCTTCTGATCTAAAAATAATCGGCCGAAAATATTTTAAGCCTAACTTCATTGATGTTGGGGAAGAAACAAACTGAATTCATTACTTATTTGGCGGCGAGGAAATAAGACTTTTGGCGAGATTTTAATTAGTTAATAAAAAATTAATGAATTAATAATTGAAGAAAACTGTATGAACATCATATGTCATCCACTGCAAGTTTAAAGAAATTACTTGTTGATTGGATGCATAAACAGTATTTTATTAACGATTGAAAATTTGTACAAGATATATGTAAAGAGAGAGGGAGAGTGTGCGCTAATAGGAGGAATTTAAAAAAAAGAAAACAATCTTGCATCAGAAAGAGCAAAAAATGTTGGAATCAATCTGATAAGAAATCAATTTTTTCATGCCAAACCTGCTCAGTTTTATAATGGCAAGCGCAGTAAGAAAAAGTTCAATACAACGGCATGTTATTGTTTCGTCGGGACAACTACTTGCCATCAACTGAACAGCAATTTTTAGTCTTTCTACATATGCGCTGTCTACTTTCCATCTTATAAATTGTCAAGTAAAAACTCGGCATAGCATCATGAAGAGAATTGCAAACAAACTGTAGACATTTTCCTATAGATTGTTTTTGGTATAATAGTTGAGAATTTAAATAGCATTCACACATTTATGTTAAAAGGTAACAAGCTAAATTTAATTAATCTAAGTCATTTCCCTTTTTGAATTATCATTGAAGCTCTATACATAAAAATTCTGGTTACATTTCACCCAAATTCATGTTTCAATTTCTGATTATTCTTATATTATTCAGCAATTGTAATTCTAAAAGCTTTTTTACGAAACGAAGGAAATCTAAAACATAGGACTTCATTAAAATCTCAAATTCGAATTATTCGTTAATTTAAAGCTGCTGTATTATTGCTGTTTTTTGTATTTCATTTACAAATTAAAACAGATACTATATCGTATAACCAACATCATACAGATAGGCAATGCAATATGCATTCTCAACTTATTTGAGAATAAAAAAGTTATTTGTAAATTCACATAAAAATCAGAATAATCAGAATATCTAAATAAATAGGAGACAGAAATTAATTTAAATAAAATTAATGACTTACGATTGAAAATTCGAGTCCCATCGGCATATTCGAAAACAATTTTTTATGCAAAGTTTAATTAGCTGAGTTTCATCGTTTCAGTTCTGGTATTTTGGTCCTTCAGTATGCTGTATTTTCCGAATAATTATGATAATTACTCTTGAGAAAATGTTTTTCCTACTGGTGTTTTTGAAATAGTATCTTGTTTGATTATTACATTTTTTAGAATTTGCTTTTCTTCGGATATTGTTTCAAACAATTCCCTCTTGATTAAAAAATAGTTTTAGTATGTATTTGAGGACATTTTCTTGAAAATTAATCAAATTATTTAAACTTCCAGGAAAATATTTTAACATCTTTTACGTAGGTGTATTAAATATATATATTTTTACTCAATATAGCCTTTTAATTAATGCATATATGATTAACGATACAGGAAATTCTACTCAGTTAAATCTTTTGAATTTTTCTTTGTTGAGATAAAAAAAATTGAAACTTTATTTATTACAAAAGAATTAGAAAAGATAGAGCATTTTAATTAGTTTTCTTTCTGCTTTTACAATTATATAGTTTTGTTATTATTCATACAAAAATGTAAATGTAACAAACGTTCTTCTAATACCATCTGAAGTATTCCATCAGTTTCATTTCTACAGAACTTAAGAAGTGTTTCATTCAAATAGATTCTTCACCGGGAGATAAAGTCACTGGAGATAATTTCAAGAGAATACGCTAGTTTTTGAAGTACAAGAAAATGATGTCATTGGCATGATGAAAAATATAACAAATTGAAATGAGGGAAAAATAGTTTGATATCAGGTAATATATGTGTTTTGTGTATTCACGTACAATTTTTATGTACGATTCCTTCAATGGGAAAACCAACGTGACATTCTTTATTAAGTACTTACGTACTATACCGTCTTCGCCAACGATCGCCAATGGTTTAGTAACTCATTGGCGACGATTTAAATTTGGCGATAAAAATCAACGAATTACATCATTGCTGATTGCCATAATTGGCGGTTTCACAACTAATTGGCGAGGACTTCAAATTTGGCGATAAAAATCAATGGATTACCTCATTTTCGGATTGCCATAATTGGCTGTTTAGCAACTCATTGGTGACGACTTCAAATCTGGCGATAAATTTGGACGGTATAATACTTAAGTACCGCTTATTAAACTAGTTGAAATAATTTCAAATTCGCTGTTCTGTTTGATCTGTTTTTCTAGTTGAAATAACAAAATTTATTTATATTTGGGAAATAAGTTAAAAATTCCAAAAAGATTTTTAATACAATAGTATTATTCACTTTGCATAATTTAGTAACTGATCATCATTTATGATATGTAATTAAAATCGTTAATGAGACAATTTAGTATCATTTATGAGGATTAATTTAACATCCTTAATTACATATAATTTTCATTGAGGAGATATAACGTGGTATGCTAAAAGATATGTGATTTGACATCATTTAGTGTACATTATTTAACATCATTCAGAAAACATAATATGATAGTATTAATGAAATGCAATTTAACATTATTATTGAGATTTTGTTTAAGAATTCATATCAATAAAGCTTTGAAGATAATGACAAACCTCTTTCCGTTATACCAATACACTCAATTCTAATAAAATTATGAAATGAGTTGATAGTAATCGCCTTTGTTCATCTGATGCTGATCCAACCACATTTATAGTTTTAATTTAGCAATATTAATTTTTTTAATAAATTACTCAGGAACTACAAATTGAAGAGAATGAGATAAAGGAAATTTGGCATACATTTTAAACTAAAATGTACATATATATTAGATTTGGAATAAAACTTGGAATAGTTTGAATTTATGTCAGTCTATACTTCCCCAAGCATATAAATGAAATAACTCAAAAAGGCGATTACATGTGAAATCATGAATGCGATCTTGCCAATTCAATTGTGGTTCTGTGCCGGGCCGGGATGGCCTGGTTGGTAGAGCGTTGGACTCGTACTCCTTAGGTTGCGGGTTCGAAGCTCACCAGCCAAAGGATTCTCCGAGTCTATGGCGGTTGGCGCTCGTTAAATCTGTCGTGGTCGCAAAGTCCACCTTGTCGGGAGTAATACCACTGAAGGTACTGGGTCAGAGGTGATCGTTCTTTGTTCCAGGTCTAAATAACGTTCTGAGATGAATGAATGAATTTGCATGAATGAAGTCCGCCCCTTAAAAAGGGTTGCGACGTGTGAGTAGCTAAGTAGTACTCTTGGCCTTAGATGGCGCTACGTGTGAAACAAAGAGAAGCATTCCTTAGGCTTAAAATCTGCTGATCGTATCAGTGGGGATCGCCCACGGGTAGTGCCCTTAATCACAGTACTGAACAACACAATTCTGTGTCAAATTTTGATTTCAGTCAGCCAGAAAACAGGCGTCATAATTTATATTTAGTTTTCTAATAGTTATGTCAAGATTTTATTTTTTCTCAGCAATTAATAAATTGCACAATAATTTCAAAATGAAGAGAGTGAAGTAAATAAAATTCGACATACACTTTAAACATCTAAAGTGTAAATACATATTAGATTTAGAGCCAACTCCAGCACAATTTGAATGTCTGTTAATCCATACTTCCTTAAACATATAGATGAAATAACTCAAAAACAGATGACTTACCATGTGAAATATATATCATTTTATTCTATTCTGCTACTACAATTGCAGTTTTGCGCCAATTTTTGGGTACATTCTGTTAAAAAAAAGAAGCAAAATGTATATTAAGTTTTCTATTACTAATTTCAAGAATTTATTCCCACCACCATCACCATTTAATCGTCATCGATTTTACACTGATAGACTCTTCCATAGCTGTTTCTCCACCAATGATATGCGGTTAATAATACACAAATATTCTTTACACTAAAAGGTTGTTGTGTTATTGTTACTTATGGCACTTGCTTATGGAGCCCCCCCCCCGCCTGCTGATACAGCAGTAGATTTAAGCCGAAAGGAGCGTGTCTTGTTTTTGAAGAAGCTCCAACTGGGGCCAATACGACTTAGCTACGCACTCACCACATTTGCTTGCACAGCCCCTTTTTACAGGGGGGGGGCGCATACACACATCTCACAGATAGCACTCAGAAGAACAACCATGCTATAACCGGGATTCTAACCCAGAATACGAGGAAGACGCGCTACCTCTGTGTCAGAAAGTCGGCACGCAAAAAGGATTCATTCTGATTTGTAATTATTTCAAATCAATAGATTTAAAAAATAAGAAATCTACAGCCTGCCACAAAAAGATGGGAAAAAAATAGTGTTGATGTTATTACTAATGGCACTTACCATGGACAAGCCCCCCCCGTTGATACAGCAGTAGATTTAAGCCGAAAGGAGCGTCTCTTGTTTTGGAAGTAGCGCCAACTAGGGCCAAGAGTACGACTTAGCTACACACTCACCACATTTGCTCGCAATCACAATCTCACAATCACACATCTCACAGGTAGCACCCAGAAGAGCAACCATGCCCAAGCCGGGACTCCCAGAACACAAGGAGGACGCGCTACTTCTGTGCCAGAAAGACGGCACGAAAAAATGATTTTGTCTGATTTGTAATTATTTCAAATCAATAGATTAAAAAAAATAAGAAATCTACAGCCTGCCACAAAAGGATGGGAAATAAAATAGCGTTGATGTTGTTACTAATGGCACTTGCCATGGACAAGCCCCCCCCACTGATACAGCAGCAGATTTAAGCCGAAAGGAGTGTCTCTTGTTTTGGAAGTAGCGCCAACTAGGGCCAAGAGTACGACTTAGCTACACATTCAGCACATTTGCTTGCACAGCCTCTTTTTACAGGGGGGCTGAGTCAGACATCTCACAGATAGCACATAGAAGAACAGCTGTACCAAAACCGGGATTCGAACCCAGAACACGAGGAAGACGCGCTACCTCTGTGTCGGAAAGCCGGCACGCAAAAAGGATTCTTTATTATTTATAATTATTTCAAATAAATAGATGAAAAAAATAAGAATTCTTTATGCTGCCACAAAAAGATGAGAAATAAAATAGTGTTGATGTTGTTACTAATGGCACTTGCCATGGACAAGCCCCCCCCCAACTGATACAGCAGCAGATTTAAGCCGAAAGGAGCGTCTCGTGTTTTTAAAGTAGTGCCAACTAGGGCAAAGTACGACTTAGCTACACACTCACCACATTTGTTTGCACAGCCCCTTTTTACAGAGGTGCACAGTCACACATCTCCCAGATAGCACACAGACAGCTTTACCGGGGGGGCATAGTCACACATCTCATAGATAGCCCACAGAAGAGCAACCATGCCCGAACCAGGACTCGAACCAGCGACTTCCAGAACACGAGGAAGACGCGCTACATATGTACTAGAAAACCGGCAAATAAAACAGTTTATATATGTTTGAAAAATTGTTAAAGTTATTATTCCAATCTTGAGTTATTTGTTGGCATTTAAAGTATCCAATTATAAGGAAGAAGAAGAAAAAAAACCCTTTTATACAGATCAGATTATATGAGGGTTTTTCCTCATGAGCTGATAAGAAAAATGTAACTCTTAACTCAGATGGTCCCTAAAGTGGAGAACTGACCTTATCACCTTTGAAATATTTTCTTGGACACCGCCCAAGGTGTAGTTCGGCAAGCAGCCTTGTCTTCCGCCTTTTGCCCTCCTGAAATATTGAACAGCGAACTTTTTTCTCGGAAAGTTGGGAAAGATTGATTTCCGGATTGTTCGCTAGATAGTAATTCATTTGGGTTAAAATTTGTTTTCAATACAATCAATTTGCCATGTGCGATGATAAAAAAAATTCGTGTTGTAAATGATAAATTTAAATCTGGTATGAAAGGTGGTAGCTAAACTTTATTCGATTTTTAACGCAGAGATTTTAAGATTTGTAATTTTAATATAATAAATTATAATAACAAGATAGATCTACCAGGAGCTTATTTTTATTTGGGCATTATTAGCTAAATATTAAACCCTTCATTTTTTTATATATTTTCTAGAAATATGATATTTAACTTGATTTAGATTTATTCAAATAATAAATGTGGATAATTATTTGTTTATATTCAAAATTAGTTATTTTTTGCTTTTTCTTGCACAGAATATTTATTTTACCCTGTGATAGTCCTTGATTGCATTTCAAAATTTAATTTCCAAAATCTTAGATATCATAGTTCATTTAGTTATAATTCTTAAAAATAACATAAGAAATTATATTTTGATGTTTGAGGTAAAAATGTCCCAATGAAAAATCAATAAGTTTATCGTTTTACATTATCGTTCATTTTAATGGTCATGTTGAGAAAAATATTTTTTGCCCACTAAAATTTAGAGAAGAAAAGCTCCACTATATTAGAAATTAAATTGCTGAGTGATTTTTTAAAATTAATTTGTGTATTTCTAAAGATTTTAGTTATGGCAATTATTCACAAATTAGCACGTGATGATTCTTCTTGGCAACCATGATGTTATCTAAAATTATTAAATTCAAAACTTCATTATTTGAATTATTTTTGTTTTAGAAATGAAATATTTACAGAATCAATCATTTTAATAGTCAATATTGAGAAAAATATTTTTGCCCACTAAAATTTAGAGAAGAAAAGTTCCATTATATTAGGAATTAAATTGTTGAGTAAATTTTTTAATTAATTTGTGTATTTTTATAGATATTTGTTATGACAATGATTCACAAATTAGCTAATGATGATCTTCTTGGCAACTATGATGTCATCTAAAATTATAAAATTCAAAACTTCATTATTCGATTTATTTTTGTTTTAGAAATGAAGTCTTTACACAATCGCTCATTTTAATAGTCATATTGAGAAAAATATTTTTTGCTCTCTAAAATTTAGAGAAGAAAAGCTCCTCTATTCTGGGAATTAAACTGCCTGAGTAAAATTTTTTAAAATTAAATTGGGCATCTCCATTGACTTTTTCATGGTAGTATTTAATAAATAATGATACTTCTTAGCTACCATTATTTCATCTAAAATTATAAAATTCAAATCTTCATTATTCGATTTATTTTTGTTTTAGAAATGAAATATTTACAGAATCGCTTTTGAGAAGAAAAGTTCCACCATTTTGAAAATTAAACTGGCTGTGTAACAATTATTTTAATTTATTTGTGAATCTTCATCGACTTTTGTTATGACATTGATTCGCAAATTAGCCCATGAGGATTTTTCTTGGCAACCATTATGTCATCTAAAATTATAAAATACAAAACTTCATTATTCGATTTTATTTTTATTTTATAAGTGTAAAAGTTTTATAAATTAAGACACGGCTATCCATCTAAACTACCATTATGTCATCTAAAATTATAAAATTCTAAACTCTTATATTCTATTAATTTTTGTCTTAGAAGTACGAAACTTATTTTATTTTAAATGTTAGTATATCAAGAATGTTTTACTGAAGAGTTTCAAGTGAACCAACTGTTGCGTAAAAATTTAAACTTCCTAATTTTTACAGCAGCATATTGATTGATTCATAAACTATCAAGTATTCGGAGCAACATTTATAGCATTTTTCCTATTGGAAACCTATGTTTATCTCCTACTATTTAGGAATTAATTGTTTTTCTAAGATTATAGTGAGCCTTTTATGTAGTGAAATGTAGTGTATTTAAATTTGTTAATAGATAATGATAATGGAATCATCTGTTTTTTTTTGGGGGGGGGGGGGAGTGATAATATTTTGAATAAAAAACTTTTTAAAAATGAAAGTTTCAGCTCATTATGTAAAAGCAGTTCACATTTTCAGTGATAATACGCTGACGAAATATAGCAACAAAAGTAAAATCTTTGTCACATTTATTAATTACTTTGCACTGTAAATTGGATAAATCTCTTTGTGACCTTCATTGTATTTGCAGCATTTTCCCTTTTTGCATTCTTTAAATCGGATATTATTGATTTTATCAAAATCATGTAATTTTCTGATAAGATTAGTGACTAATTGCTTGAGCTTAGCTGAATTCTTAAAACTCCGTAATGCCTAAAATATATACCATAGTAAAATATATACCTAAAAATTAGATTTTATAAATTGTCATACTCAGGAAAATGGTCTTTTCATCTTAACGAATTTCGTTTAAAATTCGATATAACTCGATCATTTTCGTGTAAAAAACAAATTCAAATTAAATCTATCTCATTCAACGGATTTTTCAAGCCAATTTGTCATCAAAAAATGAAGAATAATAATATTTTAAAAACAATTTTGAGAATATATCTTATACTATAATACGAGGAATGGTTGTCAAGTCGAAAATCGCCCCAGAATTAATAAACTCCGGTAAACTTGGGGATCTGGGGTTTTTGGCCACGAGGAATCGATTGGCGCCGGTTTTTAAGCGCTACTGTTGAGCAGTTCGGAGTTACAGATAAGATATTTTCAAACTTTATTAGTTCGCCGTAATGGCTACTTAAATTTTCAAGTGGTGACGTGCTGCCATCTATAGCCAATATGCTATCTATATCAATATTCATATTTTTTTTTTCATTTCATGCAGACACGTGATGAAAATTGCATTTTTATATGTTTAATGCGCAATAATAATTTATTTTTTTAAATTTGAGTTTTTGTCAATCTGATGGCAACATATTAATAAGATATTTTTTTTCCCTTTTACTCGTAACGCATGCTTGGAGCTTAAGTTTTAATTTTATCTTATACTATAATACGAGGAATGGTTGCCAAGTCGAAAATCGCCCCACATTTCCGACATTCCAACATTCATCAGAAAAAAATAAGGATAACTTTGATATTTTTACTAAATACGGCATGTATTATTTTGATAAATCACAATTCAAAATTTAAATATTCGAGTTAGCTTCGATACCTGTTTTCTCCGAGCGGAGCTCGGTCACCCGCTGGTAGGATTAATACGGGAGAATTTTTCCAAGTAAGGGGGAAAAATCTGGTGATTATTACTTTTATTTCATATATATTTCGTTCAAGAAAATAAGCTGTTGTTTCTTATGCCATAGACAATATCGCTGAGGCAGTCAGTGATTTAAAAATAATCAGTGTCTGTTATTTTGTAGTAGCGCCAACTTAGGCCTAGAGTACGACTTATGCTACTTACTCACTCATCACAGTCGCTTGCACAACTCTATTTTACAGGGGGGCACAGTCACACATATCACAGGTAACACACAGAACAACCATGCCTGAATCGGGACTCGAACCCTGGACTCCCAGATCACGGGGAAGATACGCAACCCCTCTGCCATTTTGTGTCATTAAACTTAATTCATTTTGTGTCATTAATTTTAATTCATTCAAAAATAAAGTAAAAAATAATCGAAATCGATAATTCATAAAAGAATAGTTTTAAGGATTTGTTAATCTTTCGATCTTTAAAAGCTCTTTTTTTGCATCCAATTTGATGTAATCAATCACAATTAGAACCATAGTCTGTACTTGTTTACTTTTCGTTTCAGCAATAAGCCCCCCC
>JAOUZG010053459.1:4976576-4992467 GCA_026289955.1 Argiope argentata | reverse complement strand
GATTCGATTGCTGGGATTTTGAATTAACCCTTCACCGAACAACAGTTGGATCGGGATAGTAAATGTAATGTTAAGACATTAACTATCCCGGGGGGGAGGAGATGGGCATAGTGATGGACTTATATAAGAACAGTAGTTAGTTGCTGTCAGAGGAAGAATGGTGTGCTTCTTGAAAATTGACATCTCGTTTGGTAACTGCTAATATCTAATTTTTAAAAAATGACTTTTCAATGTAATTTGGTATTAATTATTCAACATTTTTTTAATGAAGTGATACCTCAAAGTGGTTGCTGAAATAAACTTAAACCTTATCTGGAAATTGAATCCAAAATTATTTTCTGAAAAATTAGCGATATCAAATTTTATAAAGAGAATAATTATGTAATTATTAATAATCAATACAATACTGCTCAATATAGAAAATAGAGCTGGATGTGCAGTAATGATTAATATATTTTATCAATAAATATTTTAATTTTGAAACTTGATTCCCACATTTATCAAAAGTATATTTGAATTTTTACAATATTAATTAAAAATGTCTACAGAATTTTTTTATCATATATTTTACAAATAATAATAATAATAATAATAGTTTTAAGTTTGTTCATGAACATCTGACAGCATTTGGTTTTAATGGAATAACAAAACTTTCGAAACGTATGAAAAATAACTATTTTACATAGAATGCCATATATCAATATAGTTTAACGCGTAGAGTTTATTTATGATTTTTAAGTTCATGGAGAGAAAGACAAACCAATTTAGTTTTTACTATCTCATATTTGAAATGTAGCGAAAGAATTACAATCGTCAAAGATTTGAACTTGAGATCTTGATTTCTCTATACATTTCAAATCACCTTGAATCCGAAAAGCACATTTTTGAAATTGTGTCTATCTGTCTTTCTTAGCGTGTCTGTAAGCAGAAACGCTTTGAGCTATAAGAATGAAATTTGGTATATCAAATATACAACCAAATTTATAGCATTATTTCGAAATTTCAAACGACCACAGCTTCTACACCACAAGAAAACTAGGGGCCTTGAACAAAACATTGAGCTTCATGAAGGCCCAGATTTTTATTTTCAGTCTTACAAATCAGTGATTTGTGCTTTGGTGTATAGTAACAAAAATTGAATATTTATTTTTAATGCCTTTTTTTCGACCGATTAAAATTAATATTTGACATAAAATAATTATTTCAAAAACAAACCACATTCAGAATTCCCTTTATTTAAATTGTTGCAATTTTGAGCCATAGCATTTATTTACATATAAATCGATACAGGTACAGGGCTTGACTAAGGCAGGGGCATACGGAGCAGTTATGCCGCCCCCCATAATTGTGGGCCCCCAAATCGAATATAAATATTATTTTACGTTCCCTTCTTTAATGAGTTTCCTTCATTACTAAAGTAGTGAAGTAGATGGGGCCCCAAAGAAGTTTTTGCCTCGGGCCCTAACTAGGCTATGTCGGGCCCTGTACAGATATGACAGGTGGCAAAAATTGATATAGATTATCAATATGATTTATATGACAAAAATTGATATAGATTTACACTTTAGAGATTTAAAACTGTGCATCAAATTTCCTTCACTTAGTTGCTTGTATTTTGAAAATATTTTTACTTAAACCCAAACAGACAGGCTAACCCTCTTCCAATGAATTTCTATAAAAATTTGTTAAAAATTTACAAATTTAGGCTTAAGAACACATATAGTGAAAAAATAATCGCGCAATAAATAATAATAATAACTATCAATAGTGTAATAAATAATAATTTCAATAATAATAGCCAACAAGTAATAAGTAAACTAGTTCTGTATTCGGGTTAAGAAAACGGCGTTTGAAATGAAGAGTACTAAAATTACAGTTTATGTATTTATTATTATTCAAATAAAAATAAATAAATAAACTGTAATTTTAATACTCCTCATTTCAAACGCCGTTTCCTTAACTCGAATACAGAACTACTCTCACAAAATAAATCTGCTTCTCTTAACTCAGCAACGGCTTCCGACTAAGAACAACCGCATTATTCATAATAAACCCGAGCATTACGATTCTCATTAAAGCTCGCCAAATCCTTTTGCGGTTTCATAGCCTGAAAGAGCGATTCGCCACCAAAAAGGGACGATTACCGCTTAATCCTTTTATCCTTTGGCAACCCTTCCGAGTGCAGAGAGCGGGGCCAAGCGTGACAGAAAGGCCAATTACGGAGCAGAAGTGGCAAAAGCAGGTGGACTGTGGTCAGGAGCGGGGTTAGGGGAAGGGACGGATTACGATGACCGCTGACCACCCCTCTGTCTCCTCTACGATCCTTTAGAGGCGAGCATCCGCTCTCGGCAATTTAGAAATTTCTCGCTCCCTTTGGCGCGTCGTTTGGCTTCTTAGAGGTTTTAGCATAAACAAGGCGCTTGCAGTTTTGTTGGCGAGTTAAGTCATAGAATCAAGGGCAAAATAATTTTTCTAATATATTTTTCGTCTCTTTGAATACTACTTTTTTTTTCTTTTACAATTTTATTCATACATTGGTCAAATATATTTTCAATACATCTTTCTTTCGCTAATATTATTCAATCACAGTTCAGGGAATTTTTTTTCTTTAACAATTTATAGTTTTTATCATTGTTTTTGACGTCCAAATCGATGTGGCTCCATTATACGACAAATTTGGAAATTAATTGCCCTTTAAATTTTATTTGTTCAAAAAATGCATAAATGAATGAAGTATTTGCTCACTTTCTTAAAAGATCTCAGCTCTTACAAATGTTTACATATATGATTAAAAAGGACTCATTATATTGTTGCATAAAAAAATGTATATAAACATTTTATAACAATTGAAGCCTTTACCAGTTTATTATTATTATTATTATTATTATGAATAAGCAATCGAATGGTATTATCATTTTTTAATATTTAAAAAACATTTAATTAAATTTTATAAAATGCAAAAATAAGTATTATTCGGGTTTTTTTCCTTTGGTATCCTTCTGGGAGCAATCAACTTCATTTTGTTTTTATCAGTTTTGAAGCAAACTGTATTTTTTATAAAAATTTACACGAAGTGTTTCTTAATTTAAAAAAAAATTTATTCTACAAATCTGCGGGAGTGGTCTCAATTCGTCAAGAAATGTGGAAATTGAATTAAAATCTCTATTTTCGAATTGATACTTCCTCTAGACTTTGTATTCGAGAAAGTAAAGATGATACTTAAATGGCTTCATCTGTTCCAACGTACAAACCTTTTATTTATTTTGGAAGTAACTTTTTACCGTTATGATTTCCTGAAAGTTATTTTCAATATATCAATTTTCTTACCGTCTAAACATCTAAATGTTGCACTGCACGATTTAGTGAGTATGCGTCTATCAGTAATCAATTTATTCTGTATTATGACGCTATGTTTACATTCAACGAGATCTTTTTACAAGCTTTTCTGTTATGATATAGGCCATTTTATGACATTTTGAGCATTCTTTTTCTGTCATTAAGTACTTCACGCTAGACTATGACGTTGTATTTATATTCTGTGCAAACTTTTTGTTTCGGAAGAATGCGAAAGTGCTCAACTTTTAGTTGATATTATGGTAAGACAACATTGGTATCATATAAACATGTTTTTCTTGTTTTCGGTTTAATAACCTTGAATTAATAAAAATAATAAATACAAGCATTTGAAGTGAAAGTTCTAAGATAGCATCATTCATTTTATTGTATTCTTTTTTGGAAATAATTTTTTTTAATTCTTTGATATGACTATTTAAAAAATAATAATTACTTAGAAAAACCATGATATGTAAATAATTTAAAAATAAACTTAAATGAAAATAAAGTTTTAAACTTTTACTTATAAACTATTACCAATGACTTACTTATAATTTATCACCTACAACTTATATATAAATTATTACTTATATTTAAAAATCATTACTTAAAGCTTAATTGTAAACTTTTATTTATACTTGAAAACTATTACTAAAAATTTAATTATAAGCTATTATTTATTCTTGAAAACTATTACTAAAAATTTAATTATAAGCTATTATTTATTCTTGAAAACTATTACTAAAAATTTAATTATAAGCTATTAAAACTTATAAACCTTTTAAACTTTATAAATGTTTACTTATAATATTACCAGATATAATAAATACTATTGTAAAAGAAAACTATTTTCAGTGATATTAATCATACCATATTTTTATGAATATGAATAAATGTTCTTTTTTTCTATTTTTAAAGAGAATTTCTTTACTCTTGAAAATATTCCATTTCTTAAAATTAGATTTACATTTTCATTCAAATTTTTCTTTTAAAATATTTTTCTATACTATATTGAGAATAAAACCGTTCTTTGAAAAAAATAGATCTGTTTTAATTATTTTGTTAAAATATTCTTTTGTTGATGTATCAGAATTCTTATAATTTTTAAAACCAATAGTTTGCCCCTTGCCGAAATTCATCGTTTTTCAATTAAACATTAGTCGAAATGTAAAAAATTTCAACTTTAAAGCTAAATTCATCTGATTGTGATTTTATTTATATTATTTACTAGATTCTTAACTTATTTGTAGTAATATTTGCAAAACGTTAAATACTGTCTAGATCATAGCATATATAACATGTTATTAGTGACATATTATATAAAAAATACGATAATTATTCTTTGAAATTAAATTAAAATTCTTGGTTTGAAACAGTTTCAGTACTTTAAAGTGAATGAGATATGATTAGAAATATCCTTTATGATTTGCTGGAATATAATGGCATCTTGATTATAAAATATTCACTTTATTTAATCCAAATATTTAAATAAAAAGAAATTTTAAAAAAATATTTATCTTAAAATATTTATTTTTAATCGTACTTTACTTTCATCGACTAAAACTTTAAAATAAATTTAAATTAAAAATAATAAAAACAAATTGAAAAACGTCAATATGAATTGTTTTATTTGTAAAATTATATAATATTATTTTTAGATGTACTAACCTTTATTGGTATACTAAATCGTTATACCAATAAATCATTTCATATAATTGATTGTTAATGTTAATAAAGCTCATTTAATTGATTAATTTTTAATTTCTAACTGAGTGTTTAAAGTTTGATGAAAAAAATTCCATTTGAAATATATAGCAGTGAGGTAAATTTGAATATAAAAAGCTAATTGATATGAATATTATTTTTCAAAATAATAATAATAATAACACAAACGAGTAAAAAGAATTGTGAAAAAGGTCACTGTTATTGAAAAAAATTTATCTGAATCTGGTTTTTAAGAATATCTAAATTATTTGATATACACAAAAATATTATAAATTATGTAAATATCAAATCAGTTCAAATTTATGAAGCAGTTCCATTGATTTATATGAATAATTATATAATAATTTATTTTTAATGAAACTTTTAACGTTGTTTCATAAGATTTGAATTCTAATCATGATTTTTGTAAAACTCTAAATTGTAAATTAACTTTCCAAAGAAAAAAAGAAACGAAGAAACAAGGTCAATTGTTTCTACTTGGCTTTAATTCAGAAAAATGACATTCTAAATCTAAATAAAATTACTAAAATCCTTTATTGTTTAAGTTTAAATTAAATTCTTTAGCAATAATAATCAGAAACAAATTAATAGATTTAATTATTTTTAAAACACTTTAAATGATGCAAAACGATAGAAGATTAAGGAATATTCTTAATAGTTTCGAGTGAAAGCATTAAGAAAATTTCCCAGTAAAGATTTATTTGGATAATCATTAATTTATAGAAAATTCCCTCGAAACACTGTTAAATTAATTCTTAATTACCTCATTTATAATTACATTCTGACTTTTTTTTACCTAATAATAGATATCTTTAGCTGTGATCAACTTTTAAACACAAAAATTAGGAACAGTGCCAAAGACTTAGATCAATAAGTTTGAAAAAAAATTAACGATGTCATTGTCTACATCATTATATTTTAACTATGATTTGGTAACGACAAAAAGCAATAATATTTTGGTAATGGATTTTTTAAAGGTTATTTCCACAAGTTATTTTTTATTATATAAAATTAAAATACGATTCTGAAATGTTATAATGTAATTATATATAAATTATTTTTTGTAGAGAATTATTGTTTTTTGATAATTAAATGAAAATAATTGTAATTTTCATAGACGTTTTTTATATAAATATTTTAAAATGAGAATAAAATTTATAACATTCCCCATTCAAAAGTTAATATTAAAAAATTTTTGATTGTTCTGATTCATATTTATATCTTGAATTTATATCATAAATATACATTTTCTTCTTCGTAATTTCTGTAAAAATGGTTGCCATAGTTTGTGTTGAACTTCTAAAATAACTTTCCTGCTTAAACAGTTTTGATGTAAAGAAAACATATTTACAAATTCCAATGTTTTAAATGTCAGAGTCGGTTAACAAAACCCAATGTTATAAAAGTGAAAACATGAAATAGGTTATAATAAATTTCAGATATGGATAGTTACCAAAATAAAGAAATGAAGGGCGTTTTTCTAAAAATCTAAAGAAAATTTATTGATCAAAATCTCTTAAAATATTTGAAAATACTTCGAATACTAGAAAATGAAAAATAACAAATCAAAACATTTACATCATGCAAACGATATATCAAAGTTTGGATTGTTTGGCATTTAATATTATGCCTCTTTAAACAAAATTTTTTATTCAAACTATTTTAATCTTTTTGTGATTCATTCGTTTTATAAATCCGTATTTTTGAGACGCATGAAACAGTAATGATATTGAACTGATAAAAGTACATTTGGTAAATTATGCTTATTCTTGTGATTAACTTCAATATTTTTTAATCATTCAATACAAATACAATTTCACTCAACAAGGCAAATCTTTGTTTATTTTATTTTTATAATTTCATTTTAATTTAAAATTATTTTCATAATTATTTGATTTTTTATTATTTAGGAACAATTCATTATCAAGATAATTGCCTTATTTCTGTAACATAAATTTTCTAAATATTTATGTTGTTTGATGTTTTATAAAAATTATCACAAAGAATTTTATATATCGCAAGGTTTAACTTTCAGTTTATATATATTTTATCATCTTATCTTTCCTTTAGATGGTTTTCTTAATTATTATTTGATTTTTATTATTTAAAAACAATTCATTATCTAGGACTCTATCTTACTTATGTGAGAGAAATTTTTCAAAGATATATATTGATTGATATAATCATTTATTTATCACTGATAATTTAGATACTACTCCAATTATTAATAAAACTTTGGATCTTTTAGATGCAAAATAGGATATACAAAAAAAAATTCACATTAGAATAATAAGATGAAATACTATTATAATTTCACTCAACAAGGTTTATCTTTCAATTTATTTTATTTTTTATCGTCTTATTTTAGTTTTAAAGGATTTGTTTTGATTGTATGAAGTAATTAAATTTCATTTTATTTATATTCTGTCGTTTTATATTTCCTTTAGATAATTTACATAATCATTATTTGATTTTTATTATTTAAAAATAATTCATTATCTAGGTCTCTATCTTACTTCTGTGAAAGAAATTTTTCAAAGATATATTGATAGATATAATCACTTAATTATCAAAAATAATTTAGATACTACTCCAAATAATAATGAAACATCGAGTTCTTTAGATACAAATAGGGTATCAAAATATAAAAGAATCAGATAAAATACAATGATAATTTCACTCGACAAGGTTTATTTTTCAGTTTATTTTATTTTAGTTTTAAATGTTTTTTTATATTCATTATTTGATTTATATTATTTAGATCACTACCTTATTTATATATTATAGTAGAAAATTTTTAAAGATATGTGTTCATTGATATATTCAATTATTTATCACAAGGATTTTCCTTCAATTTATTTATATTTTATCATTTTGTTTTCGCTTTAGATGATTTTCACAATCATTATTCCGTTTATTTTACTTAGAAGTAATTCATTATCAAAAAATGAATACTAATATGAAAGAAAAAAATTCAATGATATATAGTGATTGATACATTCACTCAATTATCACAAATAATTTAGATACTACTCCATTTGTTAACAAAATATCGAGAAATTTAGATACAAAGAAGGATTTACAAAGCATAAATAATTTATTATAAAAGAACTCTTAATAGATCATTTATCTCCATAAACTTAATCTCTAACTACTTGCATAAATTAAAACACCAAACGAAATTAAATATAGGAAATTTAATATCCATCTTAAAATAAACGCATCGTTATTTATAAAATTAACACCACTTTCTAAGAAAATACACGAATGGTACCGACAAGATCCTAAAGAAGTTCATTATTAATCATGTGTCTTCCATATTTAGTAGAAATATTTTGGCGGGAAGGATGATTAATTCGATTAGTTCTTAACCTCTCGGATTCGGAGGACATAATAATTGCTGCTATTAGTGACGAATAAGTGATTACAGCTCATTTTCTTGGTGGAAAATTTACCTGCGCTCATTTGGTAGAGCTGCCATAATGGAACTATTGCGTGACATGCTCCGGCACTGATACACCAATTAATTGCCGTGGAATCTTTGGTCTTTTGTTTTTCGGCCAATTATATCGACTTATTGGATCGTCTGGTCCTTTCTATAATCGAATAGATGAAACTACTTTAGAGTCAATTTTAATTTTACGTAAATAGGATTTTGTAATTGAATCAATGAACACAATCAGGATTATTTGTTTTATTACATTTCTTAAAATAACTACTTTGTATATATGAATATTATTTTAACCTTTTCTATGTTCCAAAAAGATACTGATAATCCCACTTTATTTATAGATTAACTCTGATACACCAATTAATTGATGTGGAATATTTTGTCATTTGCTTTTCAGCCAATCATATCGACGTATTCGATCGCCTATCTTATCTGTAATCAAACAGACAAAACTACTTTAGAGTCAATTTTAATTATATGTAAATAGGATTTTGTAATTGAATCAATGAACATAATAAGGTTTATTTGTTTTATTACATTTTTAAAAATAACTACTTTGTTTATATGAGCATTATTATTAACTTTGACCTTTGCTATACTTCAAAAAGATGCAGATAATCCCACTTTTTTTACAGATCTGTCAGCTTGTTCTCTTGCTAATTGAAGTATATGGCGTGAATTAATTGAATATATGACTTATGATCATGCTTAGTAATTTTCTTCCTGAAAATATATATATATTACTAGTGTAAAATACTATAAAAATTGTCTATTTAAACAAAAAATTACATAAAAAACTATTACTTTATAAAATTATCAAATAGAATATAATAAAATCAATTAATTATAACTATCATTTTAATATACTATAAAAAGTATATTTTAATTAATGTATCAGAAATTCAATGTGAACATGTATTTAGATTTTAATATATTTTTTTAAATAAAACAAAATTGCATTACTTACAAATTTATTCATTTGACAATTACGGTAATAACATTTTTTTAATTGACATGTCTTCCTAACTCTTCAAATCACTTTTTGTAAGAGGAAATTCTCTACTGCATAGATGAAGAAGGAAAAAAAGAAGTTCCATAAGATAGGGATTATTTTAAATATAATTCCTAATATATAATAATAAGGTACTTACGTATTATACCATCCAACTTTGTCTCCAAATTTGAAGTCATCACCAATAAGTTGCTAAACCCACAATTATGGCAATCCCGCAGTTGTGTAATCCGTTGATCTTTATCTCCAAATTTAAATCCGTCGCAAAAAGTTACTAAACCATTGGCGATCGTTGGCGAAGACGGTATAATACGAAAGTACCAATAATAATTATAAATTAGAGATAATTTTTCAAAGGATTCCATAATTTAGTTGTGATTATAAAGTGAATTAATTCAAATACTAGTTAAGATAGATTTGTACTTTAACGATAAATAGCTCTTTGCAATAGAATCAGCTGACTGATGAAAATTAAATTTATTGTAAAAATGTCAGCTAATTTTTCAAAAAACTTCTGGAATGGCAATATCTTCTTATTTAATCAAATTGTATCATAAGTGGGCTTATCAATTGTTCTGACGATACTTAGTAAACTGACTAAACGTAAACTAAGTCTATAAAAATACTAAGTGATATAAATAAAAAAATATGACATAAAATTAAAAAATTTTGAAATATTGATAATTAATTGAATATTTTAAACATTATTATTAATTATAATTAAGCATTAAAAATTTTTGAAACATAATTAAATGTAATTTATTTTACAACTAAATTACATTCTTTTAATGTAAAGCAACTCGATATATTTTTAAAAGATATTTGAAATAAAAAAAAATTTTCGCACTTTAAGATTTATATAGAATATTTTTTTACGTATATTCAATGCATTGGGTTGCGCAAAATGTTAACTTTTCAATAATATTTTGGAAAAGTCTATAAATCAAATCTCTAAATTATTTTCATCCTGAAATGAAATCATTGTTGAAGTGCTCTAGTTATTGCTTAGTAAAACACAAAGTGATGAATTGTCATTTTTATGAGTTATTTAAATTCATTTCTTTAACAGAAATTCATTACTTAAGAACAATTTTTCAACTCAGGATGGCGCCTAGAAAAGAGAAGGCAATGAACTGGAAAGTTTCAATTTTAAAAACTATAAATCCGATCGCACCCTTTCCTTTATTACACATGCTAACAAGAAAATAAATCTTGATTGAAATACCTCGATTTTGACTCGCGCTAATGATTCCAGAAGTTGAGAATTTCTAAAAATCAGTTTATGCTCTTAACTTTTCACAAGAATGGCGTTCCAAATGAAATGCAATTAATTTTGTGCGAAATCTTTCGTGTCACTCTGGCGAAGTGTTGGCGAGGGAAATATATGACGCCATGGCGCGACTCAAATGTTTCTCCTGACAGCTCGAAACAAATCGTACTTTCATTAACAGAATCAACTGCGTTCTAAAAATTAATGGTGCCTTCTTCATTAAGAATTATTTCTGCAAAGTATTCGCCGGTCTCGTTGGAAAGAGAACTAACAGTCATGTGTTGGCTGCAGCTTACAAATTAGGAATTCGCTCGACTTTCTTTGTGTAATGTTCCATAGCAAGCTTTATGGGTGCCTGGCGAAATGGATTTATTTTGGGGAAGTGTGCGTTTATTTCGTTGTATGCCGAACCTATTTTTAGAATAGAAAGACTATTATAAACTCATATTGTTCTTCATGTAAAGAAAATAAAAAATGGCGGGCAATTTTTTAAACTTTTGATGGACCATAAAAAAAGACAGTATTAGAGAACAAAATGAATGTATTATCTAAAGTTTTTGTTACATTTTGATATAATCATCCTAGAGATTTAAGTATCTGATATAATGATAGAATAAAAACTCTACCCCCCTCAACCATTTTTCGAAGGCACAAGGAAAACTTAAAAGGCCGGACCGCCGAGACAGAACTCTGGGCGAACTGTGGCTGAATCCTCGGAGATGTCACCGACCACTGTATAACCCTTCCGTAAAAACGTAGAACCCCTCCTCGATGAAAGGTAGCTAGCTACCTTCACCCGTTCTTATATCCTCAAGGATAGAAAGAGCCAACCACCATGCTGGAAGCTTCTAATATTCAATTGTGAAGTGTCCTCCGCGAGGGTCAAGCATTTGTTATATCAGTGAATCAGGTTTTTGATTCCCCTCTTCGAAGAACACTGTCCTAGTGATAACAGACGACTCTTAGCATTTCTTTGAACCTTCTCAGTAATCCGGAAATTCTTTGAATTTTCTTTTAAGAATATAATAGCAGAATTTTAAGATTAACCTTCTAAAGTCACAGTTTTCTTATCCTTGTAGACAAGACCATTGCTTGGAGTTCCAGAATATTTTGTTATCTGTTGTTTCTTTTCGTTTTTTATGGCGACTGCCATGGTCTAGATCTCTGATTTAGTAGTGCTATCTAGGGTCAAGAGTATGACTTTTGCTACTCACTTATCACATTCGCTTGCATAGCTACTTTTTATAATTTTTGGTACTGTTTTCACTGAATATATTTGTTGGTACTGTTTTCACTTAATATAATTTTTGGTACTGTTTTCACTTAATATAATTTTTGGTAATGTTTTCATTGAATATAATTTTTGGTACTGTTTTCACTGAATATAATTTTTGATACTGTTTTCACTGAATATAATTTTTGGTACTGTTTTCACTGAATATATTTGTTGGTGCTGTTTTCACTGAATATAATTTTTGGTACTGTTTTCACTGAATATAACTGTTGGTACTGTTTCCACTGAATATAATTTTTGGTAATGTTCCATTGAATGTAATTTTTGATATTGTATAAAAACTAATGACATATATGGAAGTAAAGCCTTATCATTGAAAAAAGTTGTTATCGGTTCCGAAAACAAATTCGAGTAATCAGCAACAAAAAGTGCAATAAAACAATAATAAGTATTTTACGAATCTAAAATTCCATTATGAATATTCATTTAAGATTTGGATATACAACTTATTCAGCTTCTCATTGAGATATTTTAACTTTGAAAATCTTCTTGCTTAGTTAAATTTTTAAAAGAAATGAATTAAAAAATTTCTTTTAAGAGAGAAAAAAGTTTTAAATTTAAAAAAAAAGGAAACTATTTAATTTGTACCATAGTCTATCTGAGGAACACAACGCCACATAATAATAAAATCAATGCTCAAAAATATAGAAAACACAAGAAGAACCCAAAATCCCATCATGAAAATCTGTTTATGGTCAATTACTTCAGTTTGATCATTCCTATTTTGAGACATTTTGTCCTTAAAGATATCTTTCAAGCAATTTACTTTTGGGAGGAATTAAATAAAAGACCTCTTGTTTCCGTGAAAATGACGTTTTAATATCGCAAACAAAGATACCATTTGTTCGATAACCAAATTCGAGCAATACACAGCAGATGGTGGCGAAACCACTCCAAAAATCCGAATCGTCGATCGATAAATGCATACGAAATTCGTAAAAGAGGAAAGAACCGCGAGTAAATTAAAAAATTACAAGCATCTAATTAATTTTGAGAAAGCGAAATTTTCTCGGAGAGTGTTTAGAGTCGGAAAAAGAAAAGAATGTAAAGCACAATGACTAATGAAATAGGTGGCGAATGTCTGAGAAGAAGAAGAAAAAAAATTAATTAGAAGCAAGCGCTGGGTTTGTGCATACAGAATGCTTGAACAAATATTTCATTCTTTCGAAAAGGATCAAATTTTGAGAAAAAAAAGAGAAAAGAGAGCGAATGAATAAATAAACAAACGAATTTCAAAGTATCATGTTGTTCTTGATAAATATTTAATGAATCGGAGACGCGGAATTTTCGAATAAATGAATCATAACTTCGGAGAAAAATGTAAAAACAAATATGTCATCAAGGAATTCTAATTTCGACTTTTCATTTTTCAGGTTGTTTTCAAAGAGAGATAAATTAATAAAACGTTACTTTTACTTCTTTTTTTCAATAAAAAAGGCTCTTTTAATAAATTAATTAATATCTTTGCAGTAAAATAGCTTTAAATAAAGCTAAATAGCTTGCAAGAAAATCCTACTAACGAATCGTAATATGCCGCTTTTTTTTTTTCTTTTTCAGTTTATTTGGGCTGAAAATAAGTGTTTAGTTTCGAACGAATATCTTATTTCATTAATTAATGATTGATTTATTTTAATATTAAGGTTTTCTTTGTTAAGAGAATGTATTTTATTCAAGAATTGTAAGTAGCATTTGGTAGTATATTTCAGTTTATTTCATGCCGTGCTTATAATGATGTAAATAGATATAATGAATTGCAAGAGAGAATTTTTTTCAATATTTTATTTTATCTTTATTTATTTCGCGGGAAATTCTCCCATTTAATCCATAATCCATTATTATTTCCTCGTAATATTTTGTTTTTCTGGTAATGATTCCTTTTTTTTTTCAAAATCGTTTGGTGATAATGTTATTGTAATAATTCAAATTCGAAATACAAGGATTAATTCAAGGCTATTTTAAAACCTTAAAATTATTTACAGCAACAACAAGTATAAATAGTGAATCTTTAAATGCTTCCAACTCATAAATTTGAACTTTCAAAACCGTGGCTTTAAAAATTTGTTTAATAATATTTTTAAAAACTTTATATCTGGTTAGGTAAAAGTTGTATTGTTGGCGCAAGAGTGATATATTCATGAGTGTTTTCATAATATCACTCTCTTAACAGATCAATGCAGATCAGAATTCATAGTAAATCCTTCTAAATAGTCAATTAATCAGATGTAATAACTTTAAAAGCGAATTAAAATTCATTTTTTATTATTATTGCATTTGCTGAATAGTTAGATTAACATAAACTTATATATTTTTTTATTCATAGTATCCTTTTAAAAATATGAAAGTCAGCATCAAAAATTTTTTTTTGAAAAGGAACTTGAAGACTTCATTATTCCAAGTCGAAAACTAGGTGTTAAAAAATTTTAAGAGATATTTTGTTACAAATATTAAATTATATATATACAATAAAAATTAATTAATTAAAACATAATTATAATAAATAAAAACTAAAAAAGTATAACTATATATAAAATAAAAATATATATATAAAAAAAATTTAAAAATTCTAATAAAATAAAATAATATTTTTTAAAAATTTAATAAAATATAATTTTAATTATTTTTAAACGATTGTTTCCATTATAACACAAATTGAAATTGAGAACACTATACAGCTTATTATTTCTCAAACATCAGTGAAAACTTTAGAAGAATAACTTTAAAGAAAAATTAATTTTCATTAAACGAAATAACTCGGTTTTAATAACAAATAATTGTTTTGTGGTTTATGAAAACTTCAAATCAGTTAATTTCATTTTTAAATAACTTATTCATTTCCTAAGAAAATAATAAATTATATTGTTTATAGATATTAAATTTAAACTTATTTGTTTAGTAAAAAAAATAAATTCTAATTAATAACTCAGCAGTTCTTAAAGAAACCTTAATATATTTGCAAAATTAAATTCTTCTTGAAAATGAAAGAATACATTAAAGAAAAAAAACTTCAGCAATTTAACCAATCGTTTCTCATTTTTCGAACGCCGTTTTAAACGCCACCTTGTGCATAGTCAGCATTTAATAATACATTCTGTATTATACAAGTCATTACCTGAACCAATTTAGATTTCTCAGAATCTACATCATAATGATTAATTTTATGCCAAGCTTTATATTTCATCGGTAACATGGAGCTTGAATATACTTTCCTTATAATGTCTTTCCAAAAAGACTAAAATAATCATAAAAAACATGTCCGCCTGTATGTAATAAAGATCCAACATCTCTGGGGAAAAGAAATTAAGTTCTTCACTGCGGACCAAAATATTTCTCGGTCTCATTTGCTGTTTCAATAAAATAAAATTGAGAAGAAAAAAAACGTGAATAATAATCTCAAAGTTTTACCGGAGTTCTAATTTGAGATGCTAAATATATTCAGCCATTAATTCTTTCTAAAAATGCTTTTCTTGTCCAGAGAAATTTATTTATTTCAAGGCTCATTTTACGTGTAATGCTGAAACATGTTATGGTCGCCGTAGAAATTCCATTTTCTGATCCATTATCTGATTATTTCTCTGCTGTTGCTTTTTTCTCCTTCTTAGCTTTATTTTATTTAGCGAAAGAGGATTTTGGTTTGTGATTTTCCAATTGCCAATACCACGGACAGTGGATAGCTTTCTCCGGATTCTTTAAATTTCTTTTCTTTGCTTTTAAATTGAATTTCTTGTTTCGCGTTACTGTCACGTTTGGAGTACATGAACGTAGAAATGCAATCTTTTGTATCATTATCAAACCAAAGTATTAGAAAA
>JAOUZG010053459.1:4964198-4975246 GCA_026289955.1 Argiope argentata | reverse complement strand
TTTTTTTAATTGTATAAACCATCTTTGGTCTGTACAATAAAAAACTTTTTTTGGATACCTCAATGAATCTTTTTTTAATTGTATAAACCATCTTTGGTCTGTACAGTAAAAAACTTTTTTTGGATACCTCAATAAATCTTTTTTTTAATTGTATAAACCATATTTGGTCTGTACAGTAAAAAAAAATTAAAATATCAATTGTTGGGGAAAATAGACGTTTACAACGTGTTCTTATACTTTAAACCTTTAGGGGTAGGCGTATGCTTGCCACTGGTAAAATACTCTAAATGATATAAATAATCGTATTTTATAATTTTCAAATAAATAAAAAAAGAGTCAGAAAAAAATCAAGAAAGTTAATTTTTATACCGTTCTATGATTTAATCGTTCATATCTTGTCAAACCTTTTTGACTATTTCAAATACAGAGGAGTGTCTCCCATACATTTTCTTGCATGCTCTCTTATAAAAGTACTTGTATATTATCAACTGCATACAGTTGGTGAATAATAGTTTCAAAAGAATCAATTGGCTTGCTATCTTTGGCGATCGTTGTTGGTATGTGACTATGTACTAAAAAACCAAATGAACATTTTGATCGCGTTTTTTATAATCAATTGCTTTACTCGTTTTGTTTGTAGTTATCCTGTTAACTTATATTTCAACAGCCAGACTGTCAGATTTTCTAAGAATGAATTTCCTTCACAGAATTATATAAATCTACAAAGTTGATCTAAGGTACATAAACCAAACTTTCTCCATATTATTCAAAGAATTTATTTTACTATAGACAGATAAGCAGAAATCAGATAATTTCAAAAATATATTTCTTGGACTTTAGATCTTAAACGCAGAGATTCTTAAAATTTCAAGTTCAAATTTTTTTGACAATCGTAATACTTTATCATTGTCTTTTTCATAAAAAGTGTACATCTCTGTAATTAAAAACTGACTAAATATGAAAGTTTGAAATTGACAAAATTAAGCAAGTTCTGCTTGTTGATTGGCGAATTTTCCACTGGGCGGACACTGAAATTGTTAACTTCTTTAAAATAATGGCATCCATAATTCGGCCTACTATAGTCTCAGAAAACTTAATTTTTTTTTCAAGTAAAATATTAGTGAGCCAATAATATTTTCTTAAATTTTTAATATAATCCGAAATCTATAATAAATTTTAGTTCAGTTTTCAATTTAAGCAGTATATTCATTGCCTGGTTCTATTCTCGTATCTCTAACGGTTTAAAATTATGTATTACGACTAGATTTAAATACAAGCCTTTTATTTTCTATAGTACAAAAATTTTTAAAAATTAATAATGTAAATATTCACATTTATATTTATTATGGGTGGGTATTGAATTTATGGAGAATATTCATTGTTTATCACATTAAACACTGAATTGGGTGATTTAGAAATTTAGAAACAACAAGTTTATTTTACTTTCAAGCAAATATATTAATAAAAGACAATGGAGAATATCAATTAAAAGCTGTAAAAACAATTCCGAGAATTTTCAACTCTGAGAAATAATCTATTGTAATTCACAGACAAATCGTTATGATCATTTACAAATATTTTGAAATGCAGTTATTCAGTAACTATTTATTTAAAGTATGTATGTGACCTTTGTTAAGCAATCGATATTCGCCAAATGGATATTCCTTTTGAAAACGAACACCATCTTTTAATGAATATTTACTGAAGATTGCTATCCAATACCAAGCAAGGAATGAGATAATATAACATCTGCTGAATAAACAGATTTAATCCCTTTTACAATGATCGCTGAAAGGTTTATTCTGTTTTGTTTACAAAAGAAATCTAATTTGTTTAGAAATATCAATACTTTTGAAGTTGAATTACATGACAAAATTGAAATAACAAATCAGATTAAATAAAAGACAATTGATAGAGAAACACATATTTATATTTGTGAAAAATAATTTAATATTTAAAAGAAGAAAGATGATTGAATCTGGTTGTATTGCGATAACACTTTTAAATTGAAGAAATAAATCATAGCTATATTTTCGAATGTTTTAAAATTTATCGATATTTATGACTGTGACAAGAAAGAATTAATTGTTTTCTGCATAAAATTATTTTTCGAATAATATTAAAGAAAACAAATATAGTAACGAATCCAATATTATACTTTATCGTTTGGTGTTTGTTTTCACGAATTTTTTTATAATTCTTATTTAACTTATTTTAATTTTAGTTTAAACTAATTAACTCAATTCACTCTTAAATTAAAAAAAATATTGATATCAAATACAAAGAAAATCATATCAAATTATATTATATTATCATATCATATTATTACTGTGACAAGAAAGAATGAAATATTTTCTGCATAAAATTATTTTTCGAATAATATTAAAGACGACAAATATCGTAACAAATCCAATATTATACTATATCGTTTGGTGTTTGATTTCAAGTATTTTTTTATAAATCTAATCTAAATTATTCTAATTTTAATTGAAACTAATTACATTATTTTATACTTAAAATTGAATTATTTTTCGATTAATATCAAATACCAAGAATATCATATCGTATCGATTATAATATATCGTTTGTTGCTTAATTTAACGAATTTTTAATATAATTGTAATCTTTTTTAATTTAATAATTTTCTAAATATTGTTACTGATTACAGATTATTTTTTATTCATTTTTATTTTGCTTTTTGTATAAGGGATTATAGTAGCTATCTTGCATGTAATAACTTTGGGAATATCGTTTCGAATGCAGAGGTTTTTACATTTTCACTTTTACTCTTGTGAAGGAGTGATTTACATTTACTTTACATGAGTTAATTTTTTAGAAAATTGCAATTACATATTTTCTTAATTATTGCAATTTCATGTTTATAAGGATTTACATAATATATAATAATTTTCAGAAAGTTATCACTAGCTACATACGTTCCTTTGTATTTTTCCTTTCGATTATCACTTTTATTTTTGTTCGCATATTGCTGAACAGTCTTCTATGCGATAATTTTCTAAAAATTATCTCCAAATGCATATATTTATGGTATGAACTTTTCACTTCGCATAAGTTTTGATGGGAATTCATATGATATGCAAAAAGCCTCAAAAAATTTAAATAATAACTATGTTTCTTCCTTTTTTCTCTTTTATGTTGGACTTTTCTTCTAATTTTCTAAAAATTGCAGGTTACGTTGGTGAATAATCTTCTGTGTAATAATTTTCTAAAAATTACTTATTACATTGCTAAATGATCTTCTGTGCAATAGTTTTCACAAAATTACAAATTATGTTGGTAAAAAAATCTTTTATGTAATAATTTTCTAAAAATTACAGATAACTTTGGTGAACAATTTTCTATGCAATAATTTTCTAGAAATTATTAATTACATTAGCACTGTTTGTTGGATTTATTTCTAACTATTTGCGCTTGGTGATACAATCATTTATAATAAGCTCTCTATATAATATTACTGCTTATAAAATTATCATTAATAATGAATTTTATATATTATTATTGATAATAAAGATTACTTCCTGTATGGGTTTTTTTAGTACGGTGCCTGATAAATTGGTGTTATCAATGATTGTTATATATGGTGACTTATAGAATCGATTTTATTACAGTTTCATTACTAACATTATAAGTGTCATCCCTAATTTTTGATGTTATTTTTTATATAGAGACGTTTTTGATGTAACAATTCCTGATTTATATTATAATGATATCCTCAGAGTCATTCTGTTGTATAAAAACTTTGAATTAAAAAAGTATTCGTTAATAGAATTATAGCTTTTTTATAAATAAATCATTTTTCTAAAGTTATTGTCAAATAATTATTGTATCGTTATAGTTATTGTATCAAATTTTCAACTAGCAATTTCAATAAAATAGGCTTAGCAATAAGAATTTCTTTAAATAAATGTTTGAAACTATTTTATAATTTCATAAATGTTTAGATCTAGAAGAATGATTGTCAGAATATTATTTATTTAAAAATGAAAAGGTACCAGAAATTTATTCAAAGGATTTTAGATTAAATACAATTAAGTATGCGAATACTAAACATTATGGATTTACGCACTAATCTTATACTTTAACATTTCTTTACTATTGCTCAATATACAGTAAAAAGTTCATTAAAAATGGCGAAATATTAAAATTTTATCAACGATGAAAAATTAAAGATATTAAATGGATATGAAATAACTAATTAAACCGGGAATTAAATTATAATTTTCTTATTTTAAAGGTACTTAAGATTTATTTTAGGATAAATTACATATCTTTGAATAGTAATCAGATAAGGAAGATAATATCCGAGTTGATACTCTTCCATTTAACATCTGTATCATTCTAATGGAAAGAGCATTGATTTTGAATATGGCCTCTTTTTTACTTAATCTAATTCTATTTCAAAATTAGAAGCATAAACTATTTGATCTTGATAAACAATTAAAAGGACAAAGTAATCCAAGTGGTTTTTCACTGAAATAATCTTCGTCTGCGGTTAATTTCTACAAAATAAGGAAAAACTTACAATGATTCGCCTACTTTCTAATGGCATCTCTTTTGTCAAACAGTCAGAATTAGTGCATCAATATCAGAATACGTCTGACGTTAGTACTTAACATACAAACCTCTTGTAAGAATCAAATGAATTTGAAGGAAATCTTTTATAGCATCTGGCACTTATATTTGTAACACTGAAGTTTGTAAATCAAATTTTCATTTTTTTAATGTGTTAAGCTTTTAAAATTTTGCACATTTGTTTTCTGTGGATAAAAATATACTATTTTAATATTTCCAGAACTTAATAATTTAAATAACAAAGCATCTAATTAAATCAAATTTTACTTGTATACGAGTGGTGCCACCTGATTAGCGGAGAAATTATCAAGATTTCAGAATGTTTACATTAAAAAAATTTAAATTAAAGTCTAAGAAGCAATATAAAATAATTTTAAAAGAAAATAATTACCTTTTAATACGTCTTTAAAATCTTTAAAAATTACTAGCTAATACTTATAAATTTTTTAATAATATTAATTTGCAATTGCGAAGAAGGAAAACACATAATTTATTTCTGCAATAAATATAATCCGTTTAATTTTTTCAAAAATGTTATGGCCTTTTTTTAACGTGAATACGAGAAGTCTAAAATAAATATAAAATATAATGTAAGAAAGTATAATTCACCCATAATTTAGTTATATATATATTCATATAGAAAAATGTGTAATAACACTCTTTGAGTACAATATCGTCACATGCAATTGAATTTAAAATTTGACGAAATAATATTTATTTTGACTCTAAAATGAGATTACTACCGCTTTTCATGTTAAAATAAATTAAATATCTTCATTTCTGTTTAAAAACTGATCGAATATTAGCCCTTATGTTTGTAAACAATACAATTTTTTTTCAATTAACGAAAAATGAATCTTTAAATTGATATAAAAATGGTGAAAATGAATTGTTTCAGTAACAAAAATTTGCATACATTTCCAAGTTACTTTTCTTTTATTTCTTGATAGCTATCTTTTATTTGTTAAGTTAAACTATTTAAATAATTTTTAATAATTTTTATTTTGAAGAAAATAAGAATAAATATTTTTCATCTCATTAATTTAGCCTGATAAAAAAATGTCGGAAACTTATCAAATCAACATTAAATTTGAGTTTTTACCTAAATATAATTATTAAAAAATTAATGCGTTTATTGTTCTAAAAATAATATTAAATTTTTTTAACAATATAAAAACCTTAGTAAAATTTTTATATTTTTATTATTGTTCGAATCCTACATATAAGCTTGTCTATTTCAGTTTAAAATTCCAAAGCGAATAAAAGGTTTCTTATTTAAATAGCGCGTTTTTAAAGAATAAAAATACTTATTTTGATATGTTATTACGAAAAAAATCTGATGATTCTAATTTTTCTGAAAATTTAAAATATAATTAAAAAATGAAAACTCACTTTTTTAAAATGAAAATTGAAATTATAGATTTAGATAAACAAATTACTTAAGCTCTTATTTTTATTTCATTTTATTTTATTTTCAGTTTTAAAAAATTATTTCTTTTTATAATTAAGAAAAGCACGATCGGATCTCAAGACGAAATCCAATATTAACGTGTTTTATTTAAATTCCTTACATTTCTTTCTTTTCCTACCGATACTTTTATAAAATTAAGAACTTTTATTCAATGATCAAATTATGTTGTTTGAGATGTTTATTCACCAAAACTTCTTTTCTATAAAAAAAAGAAAAGAAAAATTCTTCTCTTTCTTCTTCTGTTTCGTTTTATCTTCGACTATCATTTCTTTCCATCTCCCTATAGATACAGCACTTTTAACGAAATTGCCTCCAAAAATTTAATTATCAATCCATCCTCTCTGGCTAAAAGAGAAAAACCAACTATTTTTACCTGACTCGCATTTTACAATTCCCGCTACTTCATTTCAATTCATTAAAAATATTCCACTCCTTGTGTGTCTCATTAAGAAAGATTCACCATTGAGATGCTCCGCCATCTTTTTTTTTCTTGCTGACTCTCTTCTCTTCAGTTCTTCTTTCAACTCTTTTGACTATTTACTTATTCATTATTCTCACAAAAATTTCTCGACTTCTTAACATTCAGTCCCTTCTTCATAAAACGCGCACGGTTTTTAAATCACTTCATATATTTCTTCTTTTTTCTTTTTTTCTTTTCTTTTCTTTTCTTTTTTTTAATATTTTATTTTATATCTTTCTCAATTCCTCCTCTACTCTACTCTTACTGCCGCCGCCGACGTCTTTCTATTTGCTTTATACCGGACGATATTTTTATTTTTATTTCATGATTGTTTTTATTTTTTCCCATCATCTGCTCCTTTCCTCCCCCACACCCCCTCGACATCTTTGGAACCTCTTCCCTCCCCCTTACACACAGATTCAACTTGAGAATCCATTTTTCTGCGCATACAACTTTTCCACTACTACCTCCACCCCCCTCCACCCCAACTGGATTTTTAGCAAACCCCAGTGGTACACTCGAGAACTCAGCAGATGAAAAAGCGTCATGCTCGACTTAGGAGAGGCTGGGGGGTTAGCGGAGGCGAATGAGGAGGGCGGGAGTTGAGATGAAAGATGCTGAGAGAGAGAGAGAAAGAGAAGAAAAATGAAATAAAAAAACATTCCAGTCGAAACCACGTAATAGCAGTAGTTCTTTTCTTCTTTTTAGTTATGAGAATGGAAGAGGAACATAGACGGGGCTCGTATTATTTCTTATAAAGTAACATGATTTATACATTTTTTTTCGTTGTAAGTTTCCGTTGTTAATACATTTTTTGATCGAGGAAATAATGTGCGAAATGAAACGCTTTGTTTTTATTTATTTCCTTTTATCTCTTTCCTTTCGGACTAGTTAGATACTAAAAAAAAAAAACAAAAAAAAAAACACGGGTACTTCGCCAGTCACTTGGGTATTATGAATTTCAAACTATCGTAAGTTATAAGGAGTTTTGTTCTGTTTTGTTTATTGTGATACAATAAGAAAATGGCGGCTCTTAAAAGATGAAAGTGCATCGGAGATGTAAAGAAGGAAATAATAAAACTTTTCGTGGATATTGAGAGTGAAATAATTAAAGAAAAGAAATATAGGAGTTGAAATACTCGTTTTGTCTTTTATGGAGATTTAAATTCTTTTTGTTGAATTGAAAATGGATTTGGAAGGCACAGACTGCTCTTTGTTTTTGTTGTAGCGTAAAAGAGATTTGATGAAAGTAGAAATTGTTTATTCTAAAGACAGCGAAAATGAGAAAATATTAGAAGCACTGAAAAAATTCTTTCTTAAAAGAAGAAAATGCAACGTTTAGTATATTATACATTAAATTTTGTGATTAATTAATTAATTAATGTGTCACAATAAAAATATTTTAACTAGTTTAAAATCACTTATTCTTTTATTGACTATTTCATTTCATATAAATTTTGTTGCTAATTTTCAGAGCTAAAAGTTTATTATGGATAAAAATTTAGTGAATAATTAGCATTTTAATTCCTCTTATGCTGTTTATTGTTATATTTTCCTTAATAGAATTTAAAAAGTTTATTAATCCTTCACAGTATTTCATTATAATTTTATTACATATTCTTGTGTTTTCATAACATCCATAAAAAATTTCACCTTTATTGAATAATAATTTTATTTTGATTTAAAAAGTGTTAGATGCAACCAGTTTAAAATTATACCAGTATACCGGTTTAAAATTAGTCATTCTTTTATCGCCTAATTTGATTCCTATAATTTTTATGTTAATTTTTAGCGCTAAAAATGATTATGGATAAAAATTTCATATATAATTTGGATTTTAATTCTTACATTGTTTATTTATCTTATTTTATTTTTTATTATTATGCTTTCTTCATTCGAATCTAAAAACTTCTGGGTACTTACGTATTAGACCATCCGACTTTATCGCCAAATTTGAAGTCGTCGTGCAATGAGTTGCTAAACTGCCAATTATGGCAATTCAGCTATGGTGTAATCCGTTGATCTTTATCGCCAAATTTAAATCCATCGCCAATAATTTACCAAACCATTGGCGGCCGTTAGCGAAGATGGTCTAATACTTAAATACCAACTTCTCTTTATTTTTCTTTAACTTTACGTTATCATAACTTCATTTATATACTCTTTTGTTTTCATAATATGCATAAAAATAATATTAAACATTTATTTTTTATTAAAAAATAAATTTATTATGAAATAAAAAAAAGTTAGTAGAAAAAAATGAGAATTTCACTACCCATATCAAATAGAGTGGTGCTGTTTCTTACAAATTAAGAAATAATATGAAAATTTAATACATATTTGCATAAAAGAAATTATATATTTTAAAATACTGATTTACTAAATTAGGTAACTGATGTTTATATTTTCACCACAAAACAAAAAAAGGCTATCTATTAAATACTAAGAATTATCACTCCTTAAATTGGAACATCATTAAATGTGATTAAAATGTGTATCAAACATTAAATGTGATTAAAATTACTAATCGGCCATTTCATCTCGACAATGTTTTCTTTATTTTGTGCTTTGGAAACTTGATATACTTTGGCATCAAAAAGGGTACCGACTAATAAATTTTAACCATATTTTAATTTTATTTTTTGATGTAAGAATTTCTGGAATGTTAGCAATGATGTTACGTTATCTTTGATTTTACTGGTTGGTGTGGAATTACTTTATAAATTTGACAAAAGTTTTAGATAATATTTCCATTTTTAAAACAAAGATATTTTAATTTTATTAAAAAAATAATAGTCATTAATCAAGAAATTTTCATACCTAGTTTATGTGATTCTCCTATCGTCTTATGTTTAAGCCTATAAAGTCTATCAAAAAATAGAACGCGTTCAGCTTTAAAATAAAAGGTTCTAACACAATAAACTAAATTAAACTAAGCAAAATCAATTCATTTTTTATCTAAATAAAGCTACTTCAAATATTTTTATTCTTGATGAATTCTAATTAATCATTTTTCTTTCATTTCTATTATAGAGAAACATTCTATAAAACTTTAGATGCCCCTTTATATTTTTCCCCTCACTTTTTATAGCTCAATCTAAGGCAGAAGTAAAGACTTTGATGTTTTCTCTATGCCACAAATTTCTCAGTAACTCTGCTATACAAGGCAATCAACTGAAGCATATTATCTCCAAACACACAATCCCTTTTAACCTTTACAACTGGTCCACGCGTTTTTTTTAAATCAAAAATTGATTAAAATGCGCAGACAGGAACTACATAAAAAAAACCGAGAACACCAGAATGCATTTAACTACGCACGCGGTGGAAGAGAAGGAGGGAATGACTGAAAAAAAGTCAAAAAAAAAAATAAATAGAATAAAATAAAATAAAACTAAACCAAACAAATAAACGAACACATTACTAAATAAAAAATCAAGAAAACTTACAGTGAAATAAAAAACAAACTAAGAGAACCCATCTTCTCGTACTCAATCTGCTAAGTACAAGGCGCGCAGTCGGATAAAACAAAATAGTACCAATCAAAAACAATAAACAAATAAAAAGTAAATGGCAAAAAAAAAAACACCGCGCGCACGAAAAGAAAAAGAAAGAAGGAAAAAAAACAGTTCTCCAACGACCACACATCCCTCCAGATGGCGCTGGAGGCTTTCCACCGAAAACAGAAACAGCCCTCCGGATAGAGATAAAAGATGCGGAAAGAGCGACATCCAAGCGGATGAAACGAAAAGAGAAGAGGATGGGGAGGCACGTTCCAACCTCATTAGGACTCCCGGACACGAACACTCCACCCACACCACCCCTCGGTTCCTCCACCACCCCTCCCTTTAGGTTTGTCTATCTGTAGTGTAGATGGGGGTGGCAAGAGAAGAGATTGCAGCTATCGCACCCCTCCCAATAACCCCGACTGACGTGGCACGTGAGAAGGTCGAGTACCTCATCCCACAGCAGAGCATCCTTTTGCTCTTGCGCTTCTCTTCTCTCCTTCTCTCGCCTCCCCCCGAACACCCCCCTTATCTCTTCTTCTTCTCCGCCGGTGCGCATCTGATCTTCCAGAGCGGATCCTCCACACTTTCTTTCTTTCATCACTTTATCCGGGAGAGATGTCCATTTATATCCCTTTTTTCTTCTTCTTCTTCCTTTTTTTTTCTTTTTTCCCCTCTCTATATATCCCACCAACTCCCCCCAGCTTTTTTTATTTCCACATAGATTCGTTCGCCTTTTTCTTTCTTTTTTGTTTTGTTTGTTGGCGTGTGTGTGTGTGTGTGTGCGTGTTGTTTGTTTTGGTCCTTCCCAGAGTGACCTTAAACCAATGGTGCGCTTAGACGGCGACAAGCGACTATTCTTTTGTCAATCTGGCCGGACTCTTCTTCTTCTTCTTCTCCAGTTTTTTCTTCTTATTTATTTTATCTTCTTGGCCGTGTGTCAAAGTTGTTTGGTCTGGCGACAAATAGCGGCATTTGCAATTATTTGGACAGAATAGAGGAGAGGGAATAGGATAGG
>JAOUZG010053459.1:4924351-4939830 GCA_026289955.1 Argiope argentata | reverse complement strand
TTATATAATCGGACTTATTTAGAATTTTTTAAACAACGTAATATAATTTTTAAAAGTATTAATTAAGAATGGTAGAACACTATTCTAATAATTCTAATATTTGGCGGTTCTTAATATTTATTTGAATTACTACAAGCACATAGCTATGTTTTGGTACTAATTTAAATAACTTTTCCTGTGCCTCTTAATATAGCAGGTTCAGAATTTGTTAAAATTAAGTCTGAATGCTATTCAAGTATATAATCGGAATTGTTTAGAATTTTTTAAACAACGTGGTAAGTCCATAATAAACAACAACATATAACTACAGATCTCCTTCAAAACAATTGTTGCAATATTTCGCTTTAAAAAATGTACAGTTCATATTTAAAATCAACTTTTTTTCAAAGTAGATTAGCTGAAAGAAACTTAAACACAGTCTAAATGCTATTCAATTATATGATCGGACTGATTTAAAATTTTTTAAACAAAATAATATAATTTTAAAGGTATTAATTAAGAATTCTATTCTTATAGTTCTAATATTTGGCTGTACTTGATTTTTATTTGAATTAGTTCAAGTACATGGCTATGTTTTGGTACTAATTTAAATAACTTTTCCAGCGCCTCTTAAAATAGTAAGTTCAGAATCTGTTAAAATTAAGTCTAATTGCTATTGAATTATATAATCGGACATATTTAGAATTTTTTAAACAACGTAATATAATTTTTAAAGGTATTAATCAATAATGATAGAAAACTATTCTTATCATTCTAATAATTGGCGGTACTTGATTTTTATTCGAATTAGTTCAATTGCATGACTATGTTTTGGTACTAATTTAAATAACTTTTCCTGTGCCTCTTAACATAGTAGATTCAGAATCTGTTAAAATTCATATGAAATTCAAAATATCAAATACGAATTTTAAGAGAGAGAGAAAAGAAAAAGAATTCTTAGCTACGTATGTTATCATACGAACGCAAATTCTGCTATTCTCTCTCGCACTTTTTGCAATGATACCACATTGGCGAAAAACCGGAAAGCGAGGGGAAGCGTTGGCGCGCTTGAAAAATGGCAACCCTGTCGTTGGAAGTCATGCAGATGTAGGCAGGAGGGAGGAGATGAATAGGTATTAAATTGCAGAGGCGAAACAGAGAGGAGAGGCCGCCATAATAGCTCGATGGTTGGTGCTTTTTGATTGAACAAGTGCTATTGATTCTCGGCGTTCACTCCACACTTCACACGGAGCCTTTTCGGGGGCAAGCCCCATATTCAATGGCAGCCTCTTTCCTGGATCGAGTCCATTCGTTTGAAAGATGGCCCCTCAGAGGTGCATTATTGGATTAGAGGATGGGTATTAAGCGATGTGAATAATATTTGTGGCACTCTGCGATCGATTTTGGATCTAGTTATAAGCGTTAAAAACCAGCTTACTACTAAGACCGAAATTTATCTGATAGAGCGTGGGATTTATTTTAATGAAATAATTTTGGTAGAATTATACATCAGTTTTGTTTACTTCGATAGATGCTGGCTTGAAAAATTAAATTAAGATTTGTTTGTTTAGTCGGAAATAAATCGTTTGTAGATATTATTTCTCACTTCTTTAATCAGGTTCGTCAGAGATGTCGGTTATATTTAATATCAGTTAAAGTTTTGGGATATGTCCATGATTTTATTGAATTCTGAGGTGATTTGTCAAAGTTGTGTAATTTAAATCTTCCTAGTTAAGTTCTTTTTAGGATAAACATGTCTTTCTAATGTAAACCAGTTCCATGAGATTTTAGTGACTTAGAATAAAGATAAATTCTCATCTATTTACTAAATTTCACTATAGTAACTTCATTTTCTTATGCGATTAATAAAATACACAAATATTAAGCGGAACCTTTGTCTTTTGATTTGAAAAATGGAAGTTAATCATGCCCTTAAAAAATTTATTAAACAATAAAAATAGTTTGAATTTCAGGCAACGTAAACTACTATTGACTATCAAGCAAAAAAAAGACTGTTTGTTAAATTATGATCACTAAACAGATATATTTATTTTAATTTGAAGCAGCATAAAATTCATTTTTGTGCAATAGCTTTTTCTGAAGATATTAGGGAAATACGCCAAAATGTGCATACTTTTTTAATAAATCGAAATTTAAAAAAAAATGCAACTCCAAAGGAGGCTTCCCATCCTCCAAATATATATACATGTTCAAATTTGGAAGTCATAAATAAAGCGTTTGGTCAGTTGAGTGTCAGCATATATACACAAACACACACACTCATCCTTTCTATTTATAGAAATTAATAGACCAGAAGGGGATGATAAACCTAATAAAAGTTTATGGTTAAAAATAATCCATTAAAAATCGTATTAAAAAAGAATTTTAGATAGAAAGGGAAAAGGAAATCAAACTAAGCTTACAAATTACATTGAAGTAAGTCCGCTGTAAATGTACCAATTGCTAATAGAAAAGATTAAAATCAATCTTAGTACATGATTTAAGGATAAATTTTTATCATGCTCTTAAATCATGTCCGAAAATAATCATGTGAACATTACTTTTTTTTATCATGTCAGAAAATGATGTAGCTTTTGGGATGAGGTGTTTGGCGTAAACAAAACTCCGCAGCCAAAAAAATTGAAATTTTATTATCTGCACGAGCATCCCAAAAAATCAGCTTTTAATAAAGCGTTGCCATTGCATTTATGAAAGCTCTGGTTTTTAAAAAAATAAGTTAATGACTACAGCAAATAAAGGCTAGGAAAATGACATTCTGAGAACATGGTTACATGAAATGAAATAAATAGGAAATGTGATTTTTTTTAAACAATCAATGCGAGGTAAAGTTTATTTTGGATCGTTTGCAATACTAAAGTGACCCATTCGATGAAACCATTAAAATGAATAAAAAATATAATTTAACTTGCACGAGCTCGTGGTGCTTGGTTGTTCAAGAAATGATGTTCTGACACGATACATTGAAATATGCATAGCAGATTTCATTGTAACCTTTTTTTTTTAATTATTTTTTGCCTTTGAGAGGTATTTTTTGAAGATATAAATCAGTCTTAGTCATTGATTTAAGGATAAATTGTTATCATGTTCGCAATTCATATCAAAGAATGATCATTTAGGCAATAATTTTGCATTCGAGAAATACGTGGTGAAATGAGAGGTTTTTGCCCCAGAGTGATCTGAAACATAAGGGACTGGCCCGCATGGTCCACTTCTTCCTCCCCCCCCCACAGGCGCAACTCATTGATCGTAAATCAAGCATGAGAAGAATGCTCACAAGGGTCCAATTAAATGAATTGATCGACCACTGGAACGAATTTAGTTAATGCATGAAAATATTCAAATTATTACTACCATGTCAGGACATGTTGTTTTTAGGATGAGGGTTTTGGCATCAACGAAAATCCATTGGCCAAAATTAAAAATTTTATTATCTGCATGAGAATCTTAAAAGATCAGCTTTTAATAACGCTTTATCATTGCGTTTACTAAAGCTGTGATAAAAAAATTAATGACTACAGCCAATAAAACCTAGAAAAATGCCATTTTCAGCATTTTTGTGATTATATGAAAGGAAATAAACAGGAAATGGGATATTTTTTAAAAACAATCAATGCGAGACGAAGTTTGTTGTGGATCGTTTGCAATACCAAAGTGACCCATTCAATGCAACCATTAAAATGAATAAAAATACAATTTAACTCGCACGAGCACGTGATTCTTGGCCGTTCAAGAAATGATGTTCTGACACGATACATTGAAATAGGCATAGCAGATTTCATTTTAATATGTTTATTATGATTTATTGTCATGGGTAGTTTGGGTTCAACTTTATTTTGGTTCTGAAATAAATTATCTGTATAATTCTTTAAATTTTCTCATTAAAGTTTTTATTTTTATTTTATCTCCTTGTATGTATGCTTAAGGATGAATACTCCCTGTATACTTATCATGTGATGGATCAAGCGATTTTTGTATTCCTTTATCATTTTAAAACTATAAATTAAAATTATAGCAGTGGCGTAGCAAATATTTAACAAGCCTGTCCATAGTGGTATTTTTCGCCCTTTTCATCAAAAGACGTGATAAAAATAACTACAAATAATTGGGGAGGGGGGGGTTCTCATCCCTATAGGTTGAGACTCCCTACTGCTATGTCACTGAATAAACGTACTAGTCGTCTCAATATCCCCCCCAAATGATGCTTGGAATATCTATTCCCCTTTGTTGTTTGCAAAAGAATAAGCAATCACGACGGCATTACAGTCATTATGGTTTAGTGGAAAAGGATTGTCATGCTTGCAAACTGCTGTTGGGGGAATCTTAAGTCAATATAATTTTAAGTTTTCCCATCTTTACAACCAAATAGGGCACAGGAATGAAAAACATATCTCGACTAGAACTCATTTGCGTCATTCTGCTGTTTATGATTATATTATACGAAAAATATGCAGCAAAGTCTAAAATCTGAGATATTAAAATCTATAATTTCTTGTTCCTTTTTGAAGATTTAAAATCAAAATTAATTATAATAAAGATTAAAATTAGATTTGCTAAGCATATTTCAATGCATCATGTCAGAACACCATTTCTTGAATGGCCAAGCACCACGTGCTCGTGCGAGTTGAATTATATTTTTTATTCATTTTAATGGTTTCATTGAATGAGTCACTTTAAGTATTGCAAACGATCATAAAAAACTTTGTCTCGCATTTATTGTTTAAAAAAATATTACATTTCCCATTTATTTCATTTCGTATAACCACGCTCTCAAAATGACATTTTCTCTAGATTTTATTTGGTGTAGTCATTAACTTATTTTTTTAAAATCAGAGCTTTTGTAAATGCAATGGCAACACGTTATTAAAAGCTGATTATTTTTTTTTTGAGATGCTCATACAGATAATAAAGTTTCAATTCTTGGCCTACGGTTTTTCTTATTTTTTGACGGATTTTTGTTGACGCTCATTCCCAAAATAACATCATGTTCTGACATGATAAAAATTATATTAATTCGAAAGTTTTGTAACAATTTGTTCTAACTTTTCATCTCATTTTTGATTAATAAATAATACTTTATATTATTAGTCATTTATCAGTTTCGGCATCATGTCTTAGTTTCTTAGTCATATATTAGTTTGTTAATCAGTCATGGTTTCGGCAGAAATTTGTAAATGGGAAAGTTATTTATTTATTTATTAGAAAATGTTAAAGTTGAGAAAATTTTCAGAAACCTTAAGTGATAATACTATAAACACATCTTAATATTCTTGTGTTTTTTTTATTTTCTGAAAAAAAATTAGTTAAAAATAACCCACTATTAGTCAAAAGTGAGATAAAAAATTACTATTTTCTAAATCAAGCTTGACTTCAAACAACCAAGTGTATATCCTTAGTGCTTTGGGATATACAATAAAGCCAAATTATGCTCCCGAGTAAAAATGAATAAAGACCAGTGTTTGACTCATGCATTCTAACAGCCTTATTTAATATAATTTGAAGCAATGTTCAATTTAAAAGGTAGTATTTCATTAATCATTAAATTAATATCTGAATTAAATTAATTACGTTTTTATCCCACGAAAATAAACTTTTCTTCGTCATTTATCTAGATAATCGATTTTCTGGACAAAAGAAGATTTCATGAGCATTGCAGGATTATACTAAGGTAAAACCCCATTAATGGGAGATTAATTAATCGTCATTAATGGAATTTCTACTTAAGTGCATACTAGCCGCCCTTGGCAACTAGTTCTTAGCATTCTTAGCCGTATAATTTCAATTATATCTCTTTTGTTTCATTTAATGTTTCACAATTCCCTTGACAAAGTATTTTTAAGCATTAAAATAGGATAGATATTACAACCGTGTTATTTTAATAGCTTTACAACCGCTCCATTTATTGAGCACATGAAACACCCTAATGGAATCAATTCCCTTGACATCACAGTGCCATTAAAAGCTTAAATATTCCAGATAATTCGTTTTAAATTGATTCGTTGCCTTTCGCTGTCTTTATATTTCCTCTGAAAAGTAAACGGATAATCTGCAGAATTTTTATTATTTAATTTTAAATAATAAAGAAAACCACGTGAACATTTATTTGATGATTGAATAAAGGGGGTTTAAATTTCAAAGCAACTTCTCACTGCTGACAGTTTTTCAGAAAAAAATTATTTTAAAATTGTCAAAAATCAAGAAATTTTTTAACTGAAATCGTTAATAGTGCCGATGTCATGGCACAGAGGTAACACATTTTCCCTTTCATCACAGTTCGTGTCCTAGCTCGGGTATGGGGTTATTTATGTGTTCATTTGTGATATGTCTGAATATGTCCCTTTGTAAAAGGGGGCTGTGCAAGAGAATGTGATGCTCTACTGTATACATTATCTTTATGTAATGTGTTGTCTACATCTGTAAGTCCCTTGTGATACTTAGTGGTGCAAGATCATTTTTAAATGGTCAGAAAAAAAATCGTTAGCAGTAAAAAGACAATTCAAAGAATTTTAAAAATATGTAAAAAGGCTTTGTGCCTCAAATCAGTCAGAAAATTGAGAGAATAAATTATTAACCCCTTAACCGGTTTGCCCGTACGTCGTATGTGCATCGATTTATCGAATTTTGATAGTTGTAAACAAAAAATAAATCATTCATAACAATTATAATTCAATAGTAAAACGACTTCGAATACATAGATAAGTCAAGTATTCCATGGATTTCCATTTGAATCAAAATAAGAAAATATTCCCAAAATAGATGGTGTCATCATATTAGATAGTAAGGAAAATAAACCGGTTAAGGGGTTCAAGACAGTTTGAATTTCAGTGTAATATTTTAAATCTCTTTTTTTTTTTTTGAAAAATTTGTAGATAAAAAATTATTTAAAAATTGTCAAAATTCAGGAATATTTTACACTAATATTGCTAAAAAAATATTATTAGTTTTAAAATAATTAAAAATGCGCTTTGTGCAGAATTTGAGTCTCAAAATCTCATTTAATTATCAATTAATTGAGAGCTTATAGTAAAACGTTCCTACTTTGCAAAAGGCCGGCTTGCTGGCACAGAGGTAGCGCGTCTTCCTCGTGTTCTGGAAGTGCCGGGTTCGAGTCCCAGCTCGGGCATGCTTGTTGTTCTATCTGTAAGGAATGTGAATGTGTCTCCCTGTAAAAAGGGGTTGTGCAAGCGAATGTGGGGAGTGTATAGCAAAGTCGTACTCTTGGCCCTAGTTGGCGCTACTCAAATACAAGAGACGCTTCATTCGGCTTAAATCTCCTGCTGGGTTCAGCGGCGGGCTTGTCCATGACAAGTGCCATTTGACATAACAACCTCATACTATTCTATTTGAAATGCCCTTATCTGTACTATCTGTTTATCTATATGATGCTACTATACTATTTATTTATCTGTGCGCTGATATTGATACTATCTATTTATCTATGCGATAGTATCAATAATTAATAATAATGCCTAGAATACCTAGTAAATAGTATAGAATTATCCAATATTAGATCTCTCATTATCATATAGAAATTACAGTCTTAAATCGCTTCTACTTCAAAAAAAATAAGAAATTTATAGGTTAAAAGACAAGTTGAATTATCATCTTCCTTGTCAAAAACATTAAATTATATACCACTGGCTTTGAAAAGATTCTAAACAAAATGGCAACACAAAAGAAAAGTTTTGTATTTTAGCCATATCGTTTTCTGTAACATTTAGTCTGTTCTTCTCTCTATGACTGAATTCGCAGTTCTTCAATTAATTCGGCATTTCTCAAATTATTTCACTTTTTATCTCAAATAAAACTATGAATTAAATCTTTGGAAAACAAATTTATATATAAAAAAATTAACTATATTTCTGTAATTTCATAGATAGATCTGGTATTTGTAGCATCTAAACGTCCAATAGAGGATTTTTTTAACTTTTTTACATTTTGTTCCACATACAAAAAAATAAATAAACTTTTTTACATTTTGTTCCACATACAAAAGAGTAAATAAACTTTTTTACATTTTTTTCCACATATAAAAGAATGGCATTATCTTCCTAAGCTAGATAACATCCCTTGGACTGAAGTGTCACTTTTGTCTAATGGTTATTTTACTCGGCTACAAACTAAAATGTTGCAATAAATAAATTAATCGTAATCGCATTTTGTGACATGTTTAATCAATAAATGTATCAAAAAATATATACACATCAAAAATATATGCAACCCACAGAAAAATGTTAAATGACACAATTTTACATTCCTTTAATTTTTCATATAAAAAATGTACCATTAATAAATGTTCTATACCATTATTGGTACTTTTACAATAGTTTGAAAAGCCCTGATCTAATGTATATGTTAATACATTTTCTTAAATCCTCGTCTATTTGTCTATATATAATGAAATGAATTGTGTATTTTGTACTATATTATTCTTTTTATTTTAAAACAAATTTCATGAACACCTACTGCTTCCAATGAATTTATTTTCTATTCTACAAAATCAGAATTTCGGGTGTTGATGGATGAGGTTTGAATTTTAACAGAAGGTTTGCGATTGTTTGTATTTTGAATCTAATTCATTCATGAATCGTAAACATTTTGATTAACTACAAAAATGAGCAGACGATTTATTTTTCCACAGAAGGGAAATAAAAAAAATGAGTTCTATAGTATTCAGGTCAATGAATAGGGATGCTATAACACTCCTTCTTGTGTACAGTCGACCACCCCGCCACCACTGAACGCAGCAGTATCGACAGGATTTGCAGTGGCCGACTGTGAACTGTAGCAATGCCCATCCTTACATTGACCGAATCTGTCAAACTGATATTCTCTTCGAGATAATTGGCCCCAAAGTGGTCATAAACTGACCACTTCCTCCTCTACAAACTTTCAAACAGTTGGCAAAAAACAGACAATTTTGGACATCATGTCTTTCAGAGTTCTAAGATTACCTGGTACCATCAGTATTGAACTCAAGTAGTTATTTTCAACTTGCAAATGTTTTCTATGTTCGGAGATTTCTGTGCATTCCTTTAAGCAGTTATAGACAGTACCGATAACTTCACAAATGCATTTATTTTTCCTCATTCTTCCAAGGCTACAGCACTCCTGTCATTTTGGGCAACAATAAAAACGAATGCTATCATATTCATATCTACGAATGTGTTAACGAAATGCTACGAAGAATTTGAAGATATTTAGATAATAATCAACGGTCAACTGCATAGAAAAGTAATAAAATTATTATTTAAAACAATATAAAATATTCCATATAATTACTGTATATAAAATAAAACGTTTCTTACATTAAAGCATGGAGGGAGGGGTTGAAAAGGGATTTTCAATATCATATAGACATAGTAAAACCTTTTTTAATATAAACTCAATTCAAAAGAGGTAAGTGGAGTCTTGGACCTAATGTTACTTTCATCACTTCTTAGCTCTTTTAAAATAGATATGATGTTACAAGCGGGCGAGTGCCGTGGAAGCACAACGAAGTTGGCTATGTTTAACGAGGAGCTTCCCGCCAGCCGGGTTGCTTTGGCAAAATGAATAGTTTGGTAACCCCTGGATCATACTTGAAGCGCGTGCTTTTGTCCGCGCACTTGGTCAGCTATATAAGGGACGGGTAGCCGTAGTTGAGAGTTTCCCCGCGGAAGAGAAGCGTCTCGCTGGACTAGAGGATTACTTTCCTCGCTTGTTATTAGTATCTGTGTGCCACGTTTGCTGTTAACGTTGTATTACTGAGCTCGCTGCGATTGACTGTTGCTGTGCTATGCGATAGCTGTTTTGAAGTCTGTGTTTATCGTGCGTAAGGCTTGTATTGACGCTGTAAGTGACTGTTGATTGCTGGATTGTCTTTATCTGAAGTTTTACTTTATCAAGCATCCTGTATATACCTGTATATAGCTGTAAATAAAATTGTTTGTGCTTTCCTCAATTAAAGTCCATTCAATCCGAACCCGCTACGCTAAAAATGTAACAATATAAATACATTTTGTCTCCCCTATACCATCTGCAAATAATTAGGCTATTGGCTTGTGGTTATTCTTTTTTTATGGGTGATACAGACATTGGTTCAGTACGCAAATCCTAAAAAGAGCATTAATAATTTTTTTTATCTGGATTATCTCCAAAATGCTGATTGTTCTCTAAAACGATGGAACAAAGTCATTGTGCGTGTTCCAAACGGAAATTAGAAGTGCACATTTACTGTTCAGGGCGAAATCAATTAATTATACTAATCCTGACAGAGTCAAGTCACGTGGTTTGCAACCCATTAAATATTAAAAATTAGAGGAACTGTCTGTTATTTAAGGTAGTTGATCAGTAATCGGTCTTCCTAACAGATGACAGACATGTCACGTTCCAACTGACGAACAGAGAAAAATCCCTTCCAAACGATAAAAAAAAGGAGCGTCATCACTGTTTGGATTAGGCCCTCTGTTGCCAGGGGCAACGGCCCCCTAAATTGATCATTAATTCATCGGGACATGCTCCACTACGCAACATGTAATTTCTCGGTTCTTGGCAGCTAACCGCAACCGCGGTCGCTGATCCACCCCCTCATCGCAGGGCGGAGAGTGATCCCCCTTCCTCTCAACCCCCCTCAGTTCTAACTCCTGACTGCCAATCTAAATGCCGAGAGGGTGGTAGAACGGTAATGGTTGGGGGTGTAAGAGGGTTGACGTATGACATCGCGGACAGGCAACTCATGGACCTGTTCTAATGACTATTATCGTATAGAAATTTCTTTCGGAGGAATGGCAACAACAAAAAGAAAGGGGGAGGTGAGAAAGATCGCCAGACGACTAAATGCTACATGTAATCCAAAAAGGATAGAGTTTACTGTTCTATAGCGGGAAATGACTTCTGTTATTTTTGAATACATAGTTTTTTGTAGAATTGTATATAGGCTTTCCAGATCAATTTTTTCTTGATGACCAGCTTACGAGATACAACAAACGTGGTTGGAATTTTTATCGGGTTCAGATCATAATAATTTAAATAAATATACTCATCATGGATCAATGTGAGAATTGTATTGAAAATTAAGAATTAAAAATATGCTACAATGGGGTTAAAGATTCGACAATAAATTAGATTAGAAGAAACAGAATGAATATTAAAAGAACAAATAAATAAGAACAGTTTTGATAAATACTTTAAATAACGTCATTTATTTATTTAAAAAAAGTTCAAGATGTTATGCTATTTGCACAAAACTTTCACTTGAGGTTTTATAAACAGGATTTAGAAATGAAAGTGAATGCTTTGTTATCACATAACATAAGACGTCATCAAGATTCATCATATAAAGGAATCATAGGATATACAATTACTTTTATGACGTACAGCTGCTAATATTTTGACATTACAATTGTATGGTACAAAAGCAGATGCCCATTAGAAAAGTAGCTGTATATCAAATGATTCTTATATTTAATGGATGTTGATGATATATTAAATATTACACAATAAAAAAGCATTCAGTTTCATTTTTAAATCCCATTCACAAAATATCTTTAAAATCCCTCTTCTTTATCGTAACATAAATTATTGTATTTTATGTTGTTGTTGCATTCCTTTTGACAATGGAAGGAGGGGTGCAGTAGCTTCTGAGGGTATTGTCATAGAACAGACTCTCCGACCTGCCGCGAAGGTACACGGATTAACCATTAGCACTCAATGACCGAACCGCCCGCTGCAACAGCAGTTAGCGGGAACTGTGGTTGAGTCCTAATGGTCGTCACCAGCCACGGTACAACCCTCCCCTTAGGAAGTGCACTCCATCATCGATGGGAGGAGCCTAAGCCCCACCTATTTGTGTACCCACTGGGTTGGCAAGATCCAACCACCATAACGGAAGCATCTCATCTCCAATAACGAGGTGCCCCCCATGTTAATATTCTTTAAAACTAGTTTCTATGAAAAATTGTTGCTGTTATCCTGTTCCGCTTTACAACAGAAGGAGGGTGTAATAGCATTTGAGGGTATAGACCTCCTAAGCACCTGAGGGAAGACGCTCTGACTTCTAGATCATACACGTCACAAATCATTTTTACGTGGCTGACTTCATTCATGAATTTCATTTACTCACTCACAGATCGTAATTTACATCTAGAACAGAAAACGATCGCCTCTGACCCAGTATACTCATTGGTATTACACTTGACATGGAGGTCTTTGTGATTTAATGTGCGCCAGCCATTACACACACGGAGAGCCTTCAACAGGCGGGTTAGAACTCTCAACCCAAGGGATGCGAATCCAACTCTGTACCAACCAGGATATCATGTCCCTATTGTATTTTATATAATATACAATTGCTTTTGCACCACAATACATCTTTGAATATATATGTATAACCTTAATGTCAAGGTTTTGAAATCGGATATTAAAGTTGTACATGCAGTTTTTCTATTCAAAATTTTTTCATTCCATTTTATTACGTTTTTGTATATCATATTTACATGTATACAAAAAGTCACACCAGAAGACAATCACTAAGTTGACGAATCTGAATTGAATTAGTTAAGTTGTAATGGTAAGAACCATAAGATAAATATTTCCTTAATTAATTGCGATTTAGGGTTATCATTCCTAGGTAATCTTATGAGTAAATAAGCAAATATGCGGCAGACAGATTTTGCTCAGAATTTGGTAAAAAAAAATATAGATATTTGGCTTTTAAAATACACATGTCTAACATCATAATAGTTTTTAATCATAAAACAATTATGATGTCTCATAGTTTTTCTATTTAGATTCTTTATCGTGTTACGGTTCTCAAAGATAGGCAGATGCAATTTAAAAATATACATATTTAGGACTCAAATGTCAGTCTAAAATATTGATAAAAGTTTGAACAAAAAACATAAAGAATCTTAAGTTTTTGTTCGCTTACAAAATAATAACTCCATGTGGCCTCTCTTCGTCTAAACTGAAACTTTCAAACCAATCCACACATGTATCCCATACCAGCTGAATTGAAGAAACTCTATATAATTTCGAAAGGTTAGACATTCACATGCAGAGGCTTCGCAAAAGTTGAGAGCATTTTCCCGATATTAGATGAGAAAGGGATTATCGCTTGGATGTTGCAGGTATTTCTAAGGTATGTCACAGACGGGAAATATTAAATACTCTATCAAACCTTTTAACTTTTTTCTTAACTAAATTCAAATTTTTCTTTTTATTTCTTTTAAAAAGATATTATAATAATTTGCAATCGATACAATTGTTGTACCTGAAAACCTGTAGTTTTTTATTTATATATCCCATAAAAGTTAATTTGAAGCATACTGCAAAGCAAGAAGTATTAATAATAAAGTAAATGAAATGAAATTTATTTTTTTTATTTGCACTTCTTATATAATAAAAAAATAAAATTTATTAATAAGAGCTTTGTACTACTTAGATAATAAAAAATGAAGTTTATTAATAAAGGCTTTGTATTCTTTAGATAATAAAAAATGGATTTTATTAATAAAGGCTTTATACTATTCAGATAATAAAAAATGAATTTTTAAATAAATACTTTGTACTAGTTAGATAATTAAAAAGGAAATTTATTAATTAAGTATTTGTAATACTAATTTATAAAGTCTTTGTAATACTAATTTACAAAGTCTTTGTAATAAAAAAGAAAATTCTTAAGTCTTTGTAATACTAATAAAATAAAATTCTTGTAATAAAAACGGAAATTTATTGATAAAATCTTTGAAATACTAATTTACGTTTTAAGTTCTTTGATAAAATCTTTGAATTCTAATTTTTAAGTTTTGAAATAAAAAAGGAAATTCTAAAATTTATTTTATACTAATTAATAAAATATTTGTAATAGAAAAGGAAATTTATGAATATAGATTTTGCTTTACTTAGATAATAAAAAAAGGGAATCTATTAATAAAAATTTTCTACTACTTAGATAATAAAAACCGAAATGTGTTAATAAAGACTTAGCACTACTTAGATAGTAAAAAATGGAATTTATTAATAAAGGCTTTATACTATTTTGATAATAAAAAATGAATTTTTTAAAACGCTTTGTACTAGTTAGGTAATAAAAAAGGAAATTTATTAATAAAGTCTTTGTAATACTAATTTATAAAGCCTTTATAACAAAAAAAAGAAAATTTATTAATAAAGTCTTTGTGATAAAAAAGGAAATTTATTAATAAAGTCTTTGTAATAAAAAAAGAAATTTATTAATAAAATCTTTGTAATACTAATTTATAAAGTCTTTGTGATAAAAAAGAAATTTTTAATAAGGTCTTTGTAATATTAATTAATAAAATATTTGTAATAGAAAAGGAAATTTATGAATATAGATTTTTTTTACTGAGATAATAAAAAAATAGAATTTATGAAATTTTTGTGCTAATTAGATAATAAAAACTGAAAGGTGCTATCAAAGGCTTAGTACTACTTAGATAATAAAGAACGAAATTTATTAATGAAGGCTTTATACTATTTATATAATAAAAAATGAAATTAATAATTAAAAAAGAATTTGGGCTACTTAGATAATAAAAAATGAAATTTATTAATGAAGCTTTTGTACTGCTTAGATAATACAGGTAATTTAACAACCTATTAAATGAGTAAAACTAATGAATTAAACTTTTTAACAAAGGAAATCCCATCACGCATGGGAAAACGCACGCTGCTCCCTTAATGCATACTCCACTGCAGACAATAGACGATTATGTAGTGGGGTCACGTGTTCTGGGTGGTTTTGTCCCTCAATCCGTTGGCACCTTGCGGTGCTGAAAAGGTTTTGCGTGACTTATGGGTGCGGAGACGAGTGGGCTAATTCAATATCATATTTTAAATGCACCGATATTCTAAATTGTTATAGTATAGAAGAATCATTCTTTTATCAATGCATTTTTATAACTTCTGCACTTGAATGAAAAATCAATTGATAAAAATATTGAACAATTTTAATGTAAAGATATTTTGAACATACTGTTTAATTAGTCTATCATAAAAATAGAATTATTTAATTTGATTATTTTCTAATCCTTAATTCATTCTAATAAATGTTTTAAATACTTCGAATTAAATGGTTCGCTAATTTGCTTCCAGATGGCGCCAGCTGTACAGAAATTAAATATACAATAGTTTAGCAATTAGTCCATTTAGATTGATTGGTAAACTCTCAATTAAGATCTGAAAGTATTAAAATAGAGCATTATCGTGAATAAATTATGTGTACAAAATTTCAGATCTCTACATTATTCGAAGTTAGAGAAAAAGATATTGTAAAATTTCATCATAAAGGTAAAATAAATTTCATTTAAATGAAAAAAACATAAACGACGTTAAACAGGGTTGATTTTATTTATTACTGGAGTGCTTTTAGGTTATTAAGTATTTATTTCCTAAATTGACAATAAGATTTCAAAATTAATTTTTCAAGTAAAAATTATTCTGAATTATACGCTTTATAAAATAGAATACACAATTTTACT
>JAOUZG010053459.1:4897270-4913148 GCA_026289955.1 Argiope argentata | reverse complement strand
TTAATACTTATATATTGTACAATATTACCTCTGTTAGTATTTAATCACACAATCTGTTAATATTTAACTGTACAATATATAAATACTAAGATTTATTGTTAGTATTAGCATATTGTACAGTTTATTTTTCAATTATTTTAAGGGTAAATATACCTTAAAAATGCCATTGCAATGTTTTTTCGGACATTTTGAACTAGTAAGATCACCTTGTCATCTTACTCGGATTAAAATTAAGAATTCATTAACAAAAACCTTCCGAATAAGTTTAGTATGGGTTTTTTTTTTCAAAACTAAAAAATAATTATTATTAAAATTAGGAATACATTTTTCCAAAAGAAAATGGCATAAAACAAAAAAATATCTAATTTTCTGTTCCTTTCTTTTTAAAATCATTTAAAATAATAAAATAATGATCAGAGTTTTTAAAAAAGGAAAATTAAACTTGCACCATTTTGAATCCAAATTATGAAGGTGTATTTTTATAATTTAGTGAGATATAAACAGAAATGCTAAAGATATAACCTTTGTTTACTGATACATCATTAGCAAACTATATAATAAGGCATAATCTAGAATCACCAAAATAACAGACCAATCCTTTTTAACTTAATATATCTGCTAAAAGAGGGAAATATTCTCTTTTCTAATGAATAGAAATAATTCTCCTTTCTACTCAATAAAAAAAATATGTAAAATCAGCGAACTCTCTTTTCGAATGCTAATGCCAATTTAGCGGCGCGCAAACGATTTGTCAATATCAGAATGCAGCGTCAGCTGATAATAATAGCTGCACTGGTTGAGAAAATATTAATTCAATACTTCTGATCGCCCGACACGACAAGCACGTAACCGGGGATAATTTCATGATTCACTCCCGCCTTCGCCAAGCCACTAGAAAATGCCTTTCTCTCGGCGAGTTTTTTCCCCCCGCCATTCATTTATTGAACCAAAACAGGAGGCGATTTTTCAGACGAAACGATGGAGCAGCTAGCGCCATCTAAACGCAGGTAGGAGAACTTATATTGTAAACAGACGGATGTAGAGTCAACGCTAAGTCTGAGTGCAATTTAAAATAGTTTTTGCGTTGTAAGTAAATATGATAAATGGCTTCCGTTAAGAGAATTAGAAAGTTTGATATATATTTTTTCTTATTCATAAGTTTGAATTAGATAACTTATTTTTAAGAATGACTGTTGAAACAAGCTTTTGGTAGAAGAGAAAATAGATTCTATAATTTTGTCATGTTTAATTTCACTTTCAATCATTTGGCTTGTATGGGGTATTTTTTTCTAAGTTTTAAACTGTCTCTGAGCAGTAGTGGTAGATATTTTTTCCAAGAAATGAAAGAATGTAATTTATTTTTTTCTCCATTTGAGGCTTAGACGCAAAAATTATTCAAGCTGGAAAGATTTTAAAAAAAATCTTTTTATAAAAAATAATTAGACTTCAAACTTAATGTTTTCTCATACATTTTCTTACATAATTGCAACTTTAAATTTCACATGAAAATTAAAGTAAATTAATAATAATTAATATCCTATGTAGCATTTGCTAAAATTACGTATAAAGTATAATCATTGTTCTAATATAAAATCGTTCATTTTTTAAATTTTATTTTATTAGATAATATGTTGATTCAAGTTGACAGTAGATCAAAATCCATAAAAAAACTTATTTAATTAAAATAGATTTTTATAAAAAATACCTGATTTTAGAGGTTCAGGATAGTAAATTGGGAGGAGGAGTGGGGGATCCAAGACACTCATTACCTATAGGCCATTTGGAGAACTTAATTCAGCCCTCTCCATGACCATTAACTAAATAGAACATGCTTAAATCTCTTATTACGATCACAGCGAATAACCCTTTTACAGAGATAACTCAAACAGTAACACTTACTGTAGATTTCAATTCAATAATAAAACATTATAATGAAATCGGCTATGCATATATCAATGTATCATGTCAGAGCATCATTTCTTGAATGGCCAAGCACCCTGTGCTCGTGCGAGTTTAATTATATTTTTATTCAGTTTAATCGTTTCATTGAAGGAGTCATTTTTAGCATTGCAAACGATCCAAAAAAAAAACTTTGTCTCGCATTTATTGTTTGAAAAAAACATCGCATTTCCTATTCATTTCATTTCATATAATCACTTGCTCAAAATGACATTTTTCTCTTTTATTTGCTGTAGTCATTAACTTATTTTTTTTTAATCAGAGATTTTATAAATGCAATGGCAACGCGTTATTAAAAGCTGATATTTTGAGATTCTCGTACAGATAATAAAATTTTTATTTTTCGCCTACGAACTTTTGTTGATGCTAAAAACCTCATCCTGAAAACAACATCATGTTCTGACATGATAAAAATCGTTTTTAATAAACACCTGGTTTTTATAGGTTCAGGATAGCAAATTGGGTGGAGGGGGGGTACAAGATTCTCATTGACTATAGCCATTTAGAGAGTTTAATTCAGATCTTTCCATGACCATAAAGTAAACCGAACTTACCCTCCCCCCTAATATCTTTGATTAAGATCTCAACAAATATAGGGTGTCCAAAAAGTTCCCGTACTGATGATTTGTGAATTTATTTTACAAAAACAATAGGTTTAAAAAGAATTATTTTTATGCCAATGATAAAAAGCACTTTTAACATAACTAAGGAAAAAATACTGAACTAACATTTATAATAAATGTTCAAAATGTCCATCCCTTTCTTGGAGACAAAGCTGAACTCGTTTGCGCATTTTTTTTGGAAACGCGTTTTAACATGCTAGGAGTGATTTCTTGTATCCTTTGGGTATTTTCAAATCATCTATTGTTTGAGGATCACCTTCATAAACTTTGTCCTTTAAATATCCCCACAGAAAAAAGTCCAGGATGGTCAGATCAGGGGATCGAGGTGGCCAAAGATTTTTTGAGATAAGTCGATCGCCGAAAAAAAAGCTTCAAGCATGTCCATGGTTTCATTACTCGTATGGCAAAATTTAACATACTTGAAAAAAAAATCATGGATTAATGATTTTTTAAATTTGAAGTACGGGAACTTTTTGGACACCCTGTAGCATTTATACAAATACAACTCAAACAGTAACATTACTGTAGATTACAATTCAATAAAAAAATGAGACGTATTAGAACAGGTATATAACATAGGAACAGTTCCAGCTTAATTTTCAAACTTTATTCTAGCTTAAACCCCCCGGTGGGTTGAAACTCACGGGCGAAAACGAAGTGCCGAAAGTCAAAACTCCAGGATGGCAAGTTTGGGTTAATGACAAACCACTCACTGCCTATTTTGTGAAATTCTTCTTTTCCGCGCAGGGGAAGGAACATCCATCTTCCAACCAGGAGGACATTAAAACCAACTCCTAACGGAATAATTAAGAAAGGTCGTGTCCTGCTTTAAAGCTACTTAAATCTGCATAAAGCAGTGGCAAACTCAAAACACTCAAGCCGCGGTGATTTTGTGCCGGGGGTTTCGTTGAATGCGCTGGTAATTATTTCGCATCGGTCGTTAAGTCGGCGTAAGCAGTCTAAAAGGGAAACTCTTTTGTTCGACATCTTGAACAACGTCTACTAAGTGTGTCCGGATCGGAGAGTGGTTTTCCTTTTGGATCCTTCCAAGTTAATTATGCCCTCTTTTGTCTCTCCGCCCGAAAAGATCGTTTGGTTAGAGTGAAGAGGGAATTCAAAATATTCGATAGTCGTGTTGAAGCAGCCGCGAACAAAGGAAGAAGGCAATTTTGGGCCCGGTGCATCTTTGAAAACCGGGAGTGCGTTTAAGGATGTCTTGTCTCGAGAAGTTAAGGGGGGGGGGAGGCAATTACCTATGCATTCGGGAAGGGGAATTAGAGCTTTGTTTGGGTATCATTCTAAAATGGTAATCTATAAACCAATGCAAATTAACGCGGTTTCTTTTATACTGAAGCTAACAGATTGGTAGGATTTTTTCTTCCCCACTATTTGAAGAAAGATTGTAAAGACATAGAGTAAAATTTATTCAAATCACATATTTACTAATTGATTAATTGTTAAACAAACGAAATGGCATTTCTTTGTCTAATATAATACAAAGTGTTATAGTTAAGCGATTGGTAAATTTATCAAGAACATTAAAGCTTCGAATTAACCAATAAATTTTTAAATATTCATCGAAATATTGGTTTTAAAATATGTTTAATTCTAAGAAGGGGATTCAATAACATTTAAAGGTAGTTATCTTAGACAACTCAGTTCTAATAATATTAATGCATTCGTTTTAATTCTTTTCATAAACATTTCAGTCGTGTTAGAGCAAATGAAAGTAGCTTAGTTAGAAGGAAATGGAAAATTAAAATTATTTAACAGTTCAATTATTTAGTTGTTCAGACAGCCATAAACAAAGGATAATTGCAATTCTAGTTTCGGAATTTTCGAAAACTTCAAATGCGTTAAATATTTTCGTGTGTTGGATAGTTAAATAAGAAAATAATGCCCAGGTTTGTTTGGATATCATTTAAAACGGTAATCTATAAATCCATTCAAATTCGGTGCTTGTTTTTAAACTAAAGCAAACAGTCTTGCAGGATTTTCTTTTTTTTTCAATTAACTCGAATAACAGATTAAATTTATGAAAATGTCTATATAACATAATTACTAATACACCTGGTTGTATTTCTCCTTCAAATATAGTACAGAGAAAGAAAGTGGTACAAACATTCCGAAATTAAAGAGATTGAATTAATCATAAAATATTAAAATATTTGAGAATTGTTTTTCAAATATGCAAAATTCGTAGAATGTAATGCAATAAAATTTTTAATAATGTTAACCCTTTGCCCTCCGATGGTGCCTCTGACTCACCATTCGAGACGGTGCATCATTTTGACGTTTTATTTATTTATTTTAATTGTTAAAAACGCCTACAATAATGGTCAAGGGATATAGATTAATTTTTCGAATAAATTCGACTTAAAAGAATTATTTATATTTATTTTTCATATCAATAAACAAATATTTGCAATTGGGTGAATAATTTTGCATCTAATTATTTTTCGGACTGCAAAGGGTTTAAGATTAATTTGTGGACAACAATTCCATGACTTTGCAATTATTTGAATGTGGAACGGACAATGAAACCATTCTGTGTGTCACACTCTTGACATCTCAGTTTCTGAGAACATATACTGTTAATTATTTATTTCGATTTCATCTAAAAAAGATATTTTGGAATTAAAATCTACTTTAACATGCTCATTGGTTTTTCTATCGATTACACATAATCCAATCACGCATGAAGAGTTTTGCATCGGGTATCATTACGCGCAGTATTGTTTACCTTGTCCGTCATCTTCATATTTGCCTTTGACTGCATGGCATTGTCGGCATTCCTATTTGTCGCAAGCACCCCGATCAATCTCAATGATCGTTCCCGCGACAACATAAATGTAAACTGAGGGATGTGATCATAAAGACCATCCCCAGTCAAAGCCCAGCTCTCTTTCAAAAAGTAGTTTTCGACATCGGAACGGAATCAATTCAACCCAGACCATTGCCAAACCACCAGGGACGCTAGAACTTAATTATTTTGCGACATTCCTTATCCACCAGATTGTTGTACTTTCTATCGGATATAGTTTTAAATTCAGGATGTGTTTTCATAACTTAGAATTATTTTGCGTGTGTGCGTGTACAGCCGACAACCTCGCCACCAAGAACAAAACAGCATCGACAGAATTTGTTTGTGACCAACTGCTGTCTTTATCATAAGTCACCCAATTCACCCAACTGCATACTTTTTGAGGCTGCTGACCCTCGGCTACAAAGTGGTCAGTTTCTGACCTCCTTTCATCCTCCCTTCATCCTCCTTTACCTAAATTTAACATGACTTGGAAGAATTCTAAAAATCTATACATAATATAAAATGAAATCTTCTAAAATCGTCTGTATGTTTGAACCATAAAAACTCAAGAAATAGTTAAGGCGTATTGGGAATATTTATACCCTTTAAAAAGTATTTATTGGGGAAATTTTTAATACATTAGTCATTTCAAAATAAAAAAAGGAGTTTTATAATTGCGATTTTAACTATGCACTTATCCGCACATACGCGAAAATCTCGAAAAGCGCCTGCGCAAATTGCAAGAGCTGTGATATGCATATGAGATACATTTCTTTGTTTACGTATGATATTAAATAGCTATTCAAATCTTATTATACCCAAAAGAAGGAATTCCAACCTCAGGGCCCGAGTAACCTAGTTGGGGCCCAGGCAAAAACATTCTAGACCCCTCTGCTTTGCTACTTTAGTAAGGAAGAGCATTCTTTATAGAATGAAACGTAAAATAAAATTTCTCTTCGATTTGCCCCCCCCACTTATGTTGGGGCCCAGGGCAACTGCCCCGTATGCCCCTGACTTAGTCAAGCCCTGTCCAACCTTGGCGGGGGAACACATTAAATGCCAAAAAGCTTCGTTTGTTGCCCGATAAAGAAAATGAAGAGGAAAGTAACGTTCGGTTAACGAATGAATTTGAAAGAAATATTGTCCATACCTAGGGAAGGGGAGTTTTTTGAATCGCACTGCTACTGAATCGCGGACACAGAATGAATTTCTGGAGGAGTGAAGGGATCACTGTGTTTTGCCAAAGGATATGTCATAACATATCCATGTCATATCTGTTGAAGGCTAGACTTAAATTCAAAGCTAATTTTTTTTTCTCGGATGCTATGATATGAGCAACACTGTGCGGGTACTACTAGTTTTCATTAAACGGAAAATTCAAACTCAAACAAACCTTGTGTTAAAATATTGTGGGGAAAAGAAAATCATTGTGTTCCGTGCAATGAAATCAAGAGGGCCCATGTTTTCGGAGATGAACGCCTTTCACATAGAATAAACACAAAACAAGAAAAAAAGATATTAACGAGCTTATCTCAGCAGAACGGTATCACATTTCATTATAATTACAATCGCAATGCACTATGAGATGCGTACCTAATCTGACATCGACATCTGTAATCTAAAAGAGAATATAGAGTAATGCAACTGCTACAATATGTAATTATTACAATAATAAATTTCTGTTCAGAATTCATACAGATCTTAATTACATTTGAAATATTTATAATAATAGTTCATCCTCAGAATTCTTAAGGACCTTGAACAAAAATTATTAGAAGAAAAAGTACAGATGTTGGAATACATATCACTTCAAACTAGAGAATTTCTAATTAATTTTTATTCGAATTCTTTCTCGCTTCGAATATTTTATCTGTTCCATTAATATTCAATACCTATTCTTTAAAATGAATGAGCGTTACGGCACTGCTAATTTTCTAACTCCTGTTTTCCTCTTGCATAAAAAAATAAAAAATCTTTCGTAATTATTTTGACACAAATCAACAACACGAGACTAAAAGATGCGGAGAAAAATAAGAGAGAGAGCTTACTTTTTACTAATGGCTAAAAAATCTCACAATCTTCTATTATTCAGTTCACTTCAGACAAAAAGGTCTTACTTCATCTCACTTCGCTTCACCGGCCAATTTATCCTCGACATTAGAGATTATATCGATAACGGTCAGAGCCCCTCTTTGGGAAGTTTGGCGAGCGGTTTCATCAATCTAAATTTAACAATTTAAATATCCATCAATACAAAATAGCATTTCTTACGGATACCGAAAGCTTTCAGGAGAAGATAAATTACGATGAAGACGACAAAGTCTCTTTTAAGAGAAGAGAGTATCAGAAAGTGGAAAAAAAATCTTCTCACACCGTTGGTTGGCGTCTTTTATTTTTTACTTTCAAGAGCTATTGGCGTCAACTAGATAAAAGAATTTAGGCTTTTAGGGTTGTTATATTTTTCTTTTCTTTTGCACTTTGGGTTAAGGGATAAGAGTACTGGAAATCGCCTTTGAATATCACTCTTTCTGTTTGTTTTGAAAACAAGATATTTAAGAGATTATTTTTTTTAGACGTGATAAAATATAAAAGATTTCCATAGTTTTAATGTATTGTGACAAAATATAAAATAATTTATAATTAAGATTCACCAATTTTCTATTGTTCCGCCTATTTAAAAAGTGCATATATAGTGGAAAAGGGTTTTTTTTATTATTTATTATGAAATATTTTATTAATATTGATTTGGTGTACCAAATACAAATAAGTTGTGATATTCCAATGAATGTTTCTAGTTTGAATGCTTTTAATTCGAATTCCTGGTAATGTGGGGGTTTTTTTCGATCCGTTTGGTTTTCTCTCAAATTCAAAATTAAGCACTTAATTTCTTATCTTTATTTTATTTTCTCTTATTTTAGGTATTTTTCTATAATGTTAATTTATTATCCATATATGTAATCAAAACTGTTTATATTGAATTATATTTTAGTAGTTTAATTTATTATACAGATATAAGCATTTAAAAGATAATAGATGTTTGATAGAGGTTTGATTTCTATGTTTCAAACAAAAAGTTCATTTTAAACTTCTTTTTTTCAGCAAAAATCTAAAAATTTACAAAAGTTTACTGTCATAATCTAATCAAAAGTTTGGCTAGCGATACAGTGACCATCTTCAAAAATGTGGAATAGTCTTATTAAAAGTTTGGCAAGAGATACAATGGTCAACTTCAAAAATTTGAAATACTCTACATCAACTCTAATCAAATGAATTGAAAACATAATAAAATCAAAAGATAATTATTCTGCAATAGATATGTTAAATGATTTGCATAAATTAAAAATAAGGACATTTGAAATCAAATGAAAGCACGAAATTTATTCCTTTAAAAATATTGCAATAAAAATTAAGATTTTGAATTTCTATATTTGTGGGAGCTTCAAAACAGTTACTTGCCTGATTTTTTGTCCATGTGACCATCTGATTTGGTGCCTGAAAACTGAATGTTTTTGATAACCTGCTCAGTCTAAGTGCCTTTTAAGAACAGTTTTCTTCAGACACACACTACTAAATCAAGATACTTTGGAAGGGCATGATTACTTCTTATTTTTATATACTTACAAACAGTAAATCACAGCATCTAAGCACAACAACGAAAAAAATTATTTATAGTTTTCAAGTTAAACTGCAAAGAGACTGTGTAGAGTTATCAAATTTGCCTGGTTATTTTTTGAACCATAGATTTAATATTTTTTTTTAGATTATTAAAATAAAGATTGAAATGAAATCTGCTATGCATATTTCAAAGTATCATGTCAGAACATCATTTCTTGAACGGCCAAGCAACACGTGCTCGTGCGAGTTAAATTATATTTTGTATTCATTTTAATGGTTTCATTGAATGAGTCACTTTCCAAACAATCAAGAAAATTTTGTCGCGCATTGATTGTTTTAAAAAAATATCCCATTTCCCATTTATTTCATTTCATATAATCGCGTGCTCAAAATGACATTTTTCTAGGTTTTATTTGCTGTAGTCATTAACTTATATATATTTTTTAAATCGGAGCTTTTGTAAATGGGATGGCGTCGAGTTATTAAAAGCTGATTTTTTTTGAGATACACGTGCAGAAAATAAAATTTCAACTTTTCGCCAATGGGTTTTCTTAATTTTCTCCTACAGATTTTTGTTGACGTTCATTCCCAAAATAACACCATGTTCTGATATGATAATAAGTTGAAATATTGACGCTCTATAATCAATAACTTTAGAGCATTTAACTATCCAATTTTTTTACCAATTTAAACATTTTTAATTAGCTTTTTAATGATACCAATTTCATTAGGGTTTATTTTTTCTTCTATTTTAATAGATTTTTCAAAATGTCATTAACTATAATTTACAGAAATAATTTTCATTGTAGTAATTACGTTTTACATGTTTGCATTGATATTAAATTTTTTCTATATACTTTATCGTAGTCACAATAGAATTTCTTTAAAAAATAACGTGAAAGAATTCTGAAATGTATTATTCTACAATGTTGTGGAATAGAGGGTCGAATTTCCTCTTCTCTGCCCCTTCCATTATGCTTTAAAACATGTTGGACATCGCAGGATTAAAAAACGGCTGATTCATTTCCAAATGAAGTGACTGTGTATAAGCTTAATCCGCAATGAAAGGCTGATCAACGAATGCTTTCTCTAATCTCGTTATGCAACTCGACTGCTCGGGAACAGATACTGCAGACGAGCTAATATTAAGGGGATGTGATTTTTTCCCAGTGTCCCCATCGCGTCACTCTTAATTCGTAGCGGACCAACAGACAAGGTGTCACACCCTCCCCCGTTCTTTAATTCTTCCCTTTCCCTTATCCATCTCGCGCACTAGCTATCTCTAGAAAAGCAGGAATGCTGCTTGATAATACAAGTCAGCCCAACTCCCCCACCTCTCGACATAATGGAAGAGGGCTACTCTATCCCCCACCCCCCACCGATGTTGATAGCGGCAGCTGCCCCCGAGCCTTCCGCCACTGAGTCACAAAGCCTCTGGGGTCAGCTGGTCGCCGCCACACACGATAGCTCGATGATTCCATTCCACCCCCTCGCGAACATCATCAAACCATCAACCTTTCACTTCAACCCTCTCCCCCTCACTCGCGCTCTACACTTCACTGATAGTGGCTACCGTTTGCCATTTCATTGAAAGAGGTGCGAGTTGGGTTGCTAGATTTGGCTGGTGATCGCCATAAATGGCGATATCGGAAAAGGAGAATAATGTGATAATTGGAAGTAGATATTGATTTTTTTTTAGTATTGTTATTATTATTTCATTGTTCTGAAAGAAATTTGGGTATCATTCTAGTTGGTCCAGGGGTTGATTTCTTCTGATTACAAGTGAATAAATATGGATTTTCCTTATTATTTAATATTCATAAAGAATCTCAAAAAAATACAATGGAATCTTGGCTAACTCGAAAATTTTTCGTTCTTAACCATTGATAATTCAACTGTCTTTCTGTTCAATATATTTTCAAATTAAGATAGCGCTAAAATTTTGAGAATAATTTGATAATTGGAAGTAGATATTGATTTTTTTGTATTATTTTTATTATTTCATTGTACTGAAAGAAATTTGGATTTCATTCCGGTTGGTCAGGGGGTATCACAAACTTCTGATTAGAAGTGAATAAATATGTATTTTCCTTATTATTTAATGACCATTAAGCATCTCAAAAAATACAATGGAACTTGGTTAACTCGAAAATTTTTCATTCTTAAACATTGGTAATTCAACTGTTTTTCTGGTTAATAAATTTTCATACTAAGATAACTCTAAAATTTGACCATTTATTCTAAAATTTTGACCATTCGAATTTAACTTGGTTAATTCGGAGTTTTAAAAAATCTAAGAGGCTTTTTTTTGTTTCAATTTTTTTATTTAGTTAAGTTAAAAAATAATTTGGAAATCCAATTATTATCATACATAACTAATATTTCAAACTGTTAATGAATATAAAATAAATTTTGAATAATTTAAAGCATCATTCTAGAGCTAGTATTATGTATTTTCCTGTTTCGTGATTTTTTTTTAATGATTTGTAATATTTTTTTATAAAATAAACGCAAATTATTTGCTTTTCTCTGAACTTAAGATATATTATCTTATGAAATAAACACTAGCCATGTGTCTTTCCTAGTGTTTTGAATCTAATTCTTAAGCCATATACAAAGAGTTATTAACAATTATGTTTAATTAATAAAATATTATCATTGTTAATTGTTTTTAAGTTGCTTAAATTTGGTATTTAATTTCTAAACAATTATAAATTATGATATTTAGTATAATAATGCAAAAGAATATCTCACAAAACACAATATATAACATATACAGTAAAATTTTCCGACAATCATTTAATAATGGAAAAGGATATATTTTAAAAGAATAATTATTTTGTTTAATAATAGTGTAATTAATTATTTTAACAAATTGTTAGCTTTAGAAATGGCTTTATTCAAAATGAAAAAAAAATATATTTTTAAATAATTAAGTTATTTTTGCATGTGGTGGTACGAAAACAATTTAGATTTCTCATTAATTTTTTTCTGGCATTTTTTCCTAATAGTCCTTCGAATAATTATTATTTTTTAATACTTAAATAGAAAATAATTAGAAATTTTTGTTTTCATTTTGACTATTTTGATTAATTAAACCTCTTGAGGAATTTATAATGGTTTGGATGATAAATTATTTTTTTATTAACTAGTAACGGATAATTTATTTGGAGCATAAAATAATTACATTTCATTAAAAATCTGAGCACATTTTTTTATGATGTGCTAAATGGATTTTTTTTTTCGATTAATGACGTTAATACACACAAAAATGTATAAAAATTTGCCAGTGGCACATCAGAATGTCTGCTAAATGGACTCTCATGGGAAAATAGAGATTGCTTTTATTTAACCATGGCTTTTTTATTAGGCAATATATGCATATAACAAAAAATGCAATAGCTAAAAATCAGATTAAAATAAAATCTGCTATGCCTATTTCAATGCATCATGTCAGAACATCATTTCTTGAATGGCCAAGCACCACGTGCTCATTGTGCAAGTTAAATTATATCTTTACTCATTTTAATTGTTTCATTGAATGTGTCACTTTAGTATTGCAAACGATCCAAAAAACGTTGGCTCGCATTTATAGTTTTAAAAAGATATCACATTTCCTGTTTATTTCATTTCATATAATCGCTTTCTAAAAATGACATTTTTCTAGCTTTTATTTGCTGTAGTCATTAAATTATTTTTTTAATCAAAATTTTTGTGAATGCAATCGTAACGCGTTATTGAAAGCAGATTTTTTGAGATGCTCATGCAGATAATGACATTTTTATTTTTCACCTATGGACTTTCGTTGACGCCAAAACCCTCATCCCTAAAACAACTTCATGGTCTGACATGATAATAAAACTTTTACTAGGAAATAGAATATCATAAAAAGATAAAGGAAAGTTACTAAAGTTGGAAGAGTTTTTACACTGAATAATTTGAATTGTATTCAGATAGGAATATTTGAATTGAGGGTAAGAACTGTTACTTATGACTCTAGTGTTTAATTGAATGGTAGCTTGGACAAAAACCTCTAATTAGAATATCTCTCAGTTATTTATTTCATTTTATAAAGGTAAATTAAAATCACACTATTGGCATAATGATTATACTGTGCAACAGAAAAATTGATTTTACATTTACAGTTTAGTGTATGGAATTAAAGGAATACAAGCAATGACGAATAATAGAATTTATTATTACCAATTTAAATTTTTGAAAATCTACCCATTTTGTGCCACGCTTATGAAGAAGAAAAATATGCTTCATAATAAAATGAAAATAATCAAGTATGCATTTTAAAATTCTTCTGTTTGATGTTTCTCATTTTAAAATGTGATGTAGATCAATAATTTTTGGTGACAAAGCTACATACGTCATTTCATTGCCTAGCTCGCTATATTTTTAAGTCACTGCATTCTCAAGAATACAAATCAATGGATTGTTAACCCTTATAGCTCACTTGATCCATAATTCTATAAGCATATAAAATGTTATTAATAAATATGTGTAATACATTTCATTTATTACATTTTCATTGTTCTGTTGGGGTTTTGCAAGTCCAGTTGTTCCAATCCAGCTATCCAAATATTAAATAGATGTATAATTTTGAAGTGGAAAAATTCTAACTTGATACGCTTTCGAGTTATCGCGTTCATAGACAAACTACAGGGTGTCCAAAAAGTTCCCCGTACTGATGATTTGTGAATTTATTTTACAAAAACAATAGGTTTAAAAAGAATTATTTTTATGCCAATGATAAAAAGCACTTTTAACATAACTAAGGGAAAAAATACTGAACTTACATTTATAATAAATGTTCAAAATGTCCATCCCTTTCTTGGAGACAAAGCTGAAATCGTTTGCGCATGTTTTTCGAAACGCGTTTTAACATGCTAGGAGTGATTTCTTGTATCCTTTGGGAAATGGCTATTTTCAACTCATCTATTGTTTGAGGGTCAGCTTCATAAATTTTGTCCTTTAAATATCCTCACAGAAAAAAGTCCGGGATGGTTAGATCAGGAGATCGAGGGGGCCAAAGATTTTTTGAGATAAACCGATCGCCGAAAAAAACTTCAAGCATGTCCATGGTTTCATTACCCGTATGGCAAAATTTAAAATACTTGAAAAAAAATCATGGAAAAAGATTTTTTTAAATTTGGAGTAGGGAAACTTTTTGGACACCCGGTATATTCTAAATATTGTTACCACCACCCCTTTATTTCACTGTCTTGCTTGAAGGAATGCTGAAAAATCTTGAATTCGTTAAAGTCAGGAACTCGAATATTTTGACGATTCTAATAACGATCTAACGATTCTAATAAAGTCTCTTTCCAAAAGAGAACTTGGAAACTGTTCATTTTACATTTACTTGCTTTCTGCCCGTGGCGATGCTTGGCTAGGTTGGCGACTTGCGTGGCGGGGTTAGGCTTGTCAACAGTGGAGTCCGCGTTCCTATCAAGGCAGAAAATGAAAAGGTCCACGTGCACGGGGAGTAAAAGGAGATAGATGATAAAGGGATGCTGGTATCGATCCGCTGCACTTGTTTACTCTTTTGGAACTCGAAACGATTGTTTTCCCCTCTTGCTTTGAATCTGATTCGAACCTGCAAGAATCGACAGTTGAAACGAAGCTAATAAAATGTCCATCCTGGCAGGTGAGTCAGCTACCCTCTGTGATTTTGTTCAATAGAAATTATGTAAAAAGATTTTTTTTTCCTTCTTTCATTTGGAATTGGGGGTGAGAAAATGGCTGTATCTGTCCTCCATGTTAGTGTGGAAAATGGTGTTTCCATGTGGTGTGGAAACTGTTTCGTTTTGCCTCGTAGTGAGTGTGGAGAAATTGTTGCAATGTTCCTGCATGGAAGATGTGTGAAAAGAAGAATATTCTCATTTTTTCATAAATAGCAGTAGATAAAATTGTTAAGGCGACCAGGGCTCTTCAAAACGACTTTCTGCAATTTTCTACTTAGCAATTTGAAATTTTACAGGCATTAAAAGTAACACTATAGGAGATGACGCACAAAATTTTAAAGCATCATATCAGTCTCTAGGGCATTGCATGGGGTGAAAACATTTTACGCGTTTATATCCATTTTCAAAATGAAAAACCTTGAAGAGGTAATAAAGACTACACTTTTTAAATCAATGATGACGATAAGAAGTGGAAAAAAAAACAAATTATACCCTGGCGACCTCTGACGCTACTTTTAGTATCTATATTTGTATTTGAATTATGTTTCTTGAAATGCCCGTTACATTTCTGTATGTAATTATCAAACTAATTAGAAAGAAAAAATATTGGTCTAAAGTAAGAGTTGTTTTTTTACTTTCAAATTTTGTATAAGTTCTTATTAATACCTTATATATCATTGAATATTTGTAAATGTATTATTCTTTCATACATTGTATAATGCAAGTCTTCAGGCAATGTCTTTAGAAAATCTCAACGTAACGTATGCTTAATGTCATTTGTATAATTGTATAGTGACTTTATAGGCGATTCGCAAACACTTTCTCGCTAATATAATCGGATATGCATGATGGCTGGTTAAAAATTCCATTTATCTTCCCAATTCTGTAAAATAAATGTTTTAAGTCACATGTTGCTGTTTTCCTGGTCATTAAAATATTTCCGCCAGGGCAGATTTTGCTATTAAATCTTTATCACCTAAACTCCCATAAACACTTCCACATTGTGGAGCTAAGAATCTCTCTCTCTCTCTCTCTCCCTCTCTCTCTCTCTCCCTCTCTCTCTCTCTCTCTCTCTCTCTCTCTCTCTCTCTGTGTGTGTGTGTGTGTGTGTGTGTGTGTGTGTGTGTGTGTGTGTGTGTGTGTGTGTGTGTGTGTGTGTGTGTGTGTGTGTGTGTGTGTGTG
>JAOUZG010053459.1:4882166-4893786 GCA_026289955.1 Argiope argentata | reverse complement strand
AATTATAAATAACACATGACTAATTTAAAGAATATTTCTTAATGCTTTTTTTATCATCATTGTAATGCTTATTTTATAAACCTTAAAAGGACACAAAATTTAAAAATGATAAGGAAGGTTACTGCAATGTGATGGTTAAAAGGATTGTTTATGTTTTTGGTTAAGATATTTAATTGTAACATAAATTCATAAACTTCTTTTTAAATATTTCAATTACACATTTCGATCATTTCTGTTTATTTAAAAAGGCAGATTTAAAAACAGTCGTATATGAATCTTATTTTTTTTCAGGCTTACCCCATGGATGCAAACCACCTCCCTTGTCCATGCAACACCCTTGCAATCCACCCCAGAAACCCCGGACTATGGCTGCCGTGTCGCCCCTACATCAGGTTGTGCCACCCCAACCGAACATCCCCTCTTACGAAGGTGGCAACCTTGCTTTCAACACAGCAAACAGAACCTCCAGTTTCGCTGCCGCTCTCAGAAAGTTGGCCAAGCAAGCTGTGGATCCTGTTTCCGGTAAGTAATGAACACATGCCAGGTGGGTTGATCCGTAGAGAACATCACCCCCTTGGCGCATTTTTCAAAATCGCTAACCCCCCACGGTCTTGCGTGGAGTTGGCGATTTTGAACTATTTTTGAGCAATTTTGAGCGATTTTTGGCGATTTTTTGAGTTGGGATATTTTCCAACGACAACATTGGGTTGCCATATTTGGCGCTAAATATCCTTGGTGAAAGGGGGTGATGCTCTCTTCTGTCGCATCACAAGGAGTTTCAAAACTAATGGCAAGCATTTAAAGAGATGGTATAACATACATGGACATGTCTAAATGGCCATATATGCTTAATCGTAACACAAGAAAACGTTCGAAGTTCAGAATCATTGTGACCATTCGATGTCTTATACCTGAACTTTTTTTTTCTCGAAATGCATTTTTTAAAGAATCAGATAATCAGATCTTCCAATTCTGTAAGAAAAACGTATAAATTCTACGTATTTTTCAAAAAAGTATTGTTAGTTGAAATTAAGGAAAAAAAGAGAAAATTAAAATATTACATTTTAAATTATTCAATGCAAGATCTGCCGTTTTTGATTTAATTGTACTAAATAAAGTGAATAATAATAATAATAATTCCATTAAATTAAATTTGGTTATGTCTTTCATTTACAAATTGTGTTATTATTATTTAATAAAGAAAAATAAAGATTTTTCTTTCTGTCAAAAAAGGACCATTTATGAAAAACAAATAAACAAAATAGTCTGATTAATTCTTATTATTAAATTGTCTGACTATTATCATCTCATTAAATATCTAACTTTAATTAAATATCTAAGAATAATTATTCTAATTATTCTTAGTACTTATTTTATTATTCAAAATTCCTATATTAAAATGTCTCTCCGATATCTTTTCTTTATTTATCTTTAATAATTTGGATATTTTTTCGGGAAGGGCTAAATCTTGCGTATTTCTTTGTTGAATAATAATAACACATTCACAATTATCAAATAAAAAAGTTTAATGATTGCAGTCATTTTTTACCATCCATTTTATTACATATTACTAAATTGTAAAGTGATTTTCAGCTTAGGATTTAATTAAGTGGACAGTTATAAAATAGGTGTGAACAGATAATTATAAAATTAAATTAAATTTCATTTTTAATTATTACATAATTAAAATCAATTTTAGCTATGTAAAGCAAATACTTCAAATCAGTCAATAACAAAAAAAAAGGAATTTTTTAAGGTGTCTTTTGTAAAAAAGAAATAAATCAAACATTTAAAAAAATTTATATTAAATATTGTTTTAAGATTAAGCTTGAATTTATACAAAATTATATTATTATTATTGTCGTCTTTTCTAAAAAAGAAGTAAATGAAATATTTTAAAAGTTTTATATTAAATAGTGTTTTAAAATTAAGCCTGAATTTATTCAAAATTATATTATTATTACTGTCGTTCAAACTAAAATAGGCATTAATTGAAATTTTGATTTAAATAATTTAATTAGTAGTTATTTATAAAGTGTGCTATTATTTTTCAAATAAGAAATTCTTAGATTTTTATTAATTTATTTATTGCTTCTGAGAAAACTTTGTTATATTATAAATAAACAAAATAAAAGTCAAAGAATTCTCATATTTATGTATTTCAGATCTAGTTATCGGCATCTAATTAATTCTTAATAAAAAAAGGAATTTTTGTTGATACATTACAATAATACCTCAAATACCTGTTTTCTATTCATAACACATTTCTAAACCCTTTATCATTCCGACCAAATTTAGTAATACTCCTTTTCCTTCCAGGAGAAAAAGACCTAACCCAGATCTCCCCCGTCTCCTCCCCAGTGCTGAGCCAAGGATCTCTGACGCCCAAGAGAAGCGTCTCGAACGCCCAGCCGCCCCCTCAAGCTATGTTCCTTACCAATCACCAAGTGTCGTACGCCGCTTCGTCACCCCCGGTCATGACAATCGCCCCCAGTAGACCCGTCGCCACGCATACTTCCGAGAGCAGGAAGGTTGGTGCCCTTTAAACATCATACACCCTCCAAAGACTCATTTTCATGTGTTTTTATTTCATTAAGTCGACCTTGGACCATTAAAATGACTTTTATCAATTTTCACCTCAGCAATTTGAAATTTTGCAGCCATTAAGTATAACACTATAGGAGATGACGCACAAAATTTTAAAGAATTATGTTAATTTATTTATGTGTTAGGGGGTAAATAACGTTATAAATAACGGGGATAATTAACGTTAATGAAAAATGCTCCAGGCGTTCCAAATTTATTCGAAAACGCTCCAATTTTTATTATTACATACTCGAACCCTTTTGAAACAAAAGTTGGGGTTAATCTTCAAGTTTGAGTACGAAATATCAAAATTAACTAATATAATAACTCAAAAACTATTGTTTTTTTAAAAAAAAACGTTTAATTAGTTTTCAGTTATTATATTGGTTAATTTTGATATTTTATACTTAAACTTCAAGTTTAATCCCAACTTTTGTTTCAAAAGGGTTAGAATAAATAATAATAAAAATTGGAGTGCTTTCGAACAAATATGGACCGCATGGAACATTTTTCATAATATAATATAATATTAGGGATAAATAACAGAACATTTTTCGTTATTTATCCCTAATATTATATTATATTAACCTCCCTAACTCATAAAGAAATTAATATAATGCCTTAAAATTTTGTGTGTCATCTCCTATAGTGTTACTCTTAATGGCTGTAAAATTACAAATTGCTAAAATGAAAATTGTAAAAAGTCATTTTAAAGGTCCCTGGTCGCCTTAAGGAGGAAATGGAATATTTTCTATTCACTCATTCACCTGTTGAATGTAACCATAAATATATTAACAAATAGATCTGAATAAAATGGCATTGCAGTGGATTATTCTGACTTGACGGGATGTCCTGGATGGTAGAGCGTTGGACTCGTACTCCTTAGGTTACGAGTTCGAAGCTCACCAACCAAAAGATTCCCCGAGTGTATGGCGACTGGCGCACGTTGAATATGTTCGTGGTCGCAAAGTCCTCCATATCGAGAGTAATATCACTGGGGGGTACTGGGTCAGAGGGGATAGTTCTCTGTTGCAGGTCTAAATTACGATCTGAGATGAATGAATGACTTTGCATGTATGAAGTCAGCCCCCTAAAAAGGGTTGTGACGTGTGAGTAGCTAAGTAGTTCTCTTGGCCCCAGATGGCGCTTCTTGTAAAACAAAGAGACGCATTTCTTAGGCTTAAATCATCTGCTGATCGTATCAGCAGGGGCTTATATAAGGCAAGTGCAATTAGTCACAACAACAGCATTCTGACTTGATGATACGAAACAACGGTTTCATAATTTAACTATCATTCAATATGAAAAGTATTTTTATACTGATAATTTTTTTAAGATTATTCAAATAGTATATTAAGGCGTCGTTCAGCCAGAAAATGGCTCTTGTTCCATTAATAAATGTAATAACATTGCTTTCAGATACTTGTAGAATTCTTTTTTTCGTTTCCTGCCTGATTAATTTGGTTCAGTTTGACTATTTCACTTCTTGAAGTTAAATTTAATTAGCATCATTTTATCAAATATATGTCACAACTTTATTCTTTTGAAGCTATGCTTGTTTCTTTTTCAATGAGGAATGGCTCTTATTATCATGTCAGAACATGAGGTCTTGGGGATGAGGATTTTTCGCGTCAACAAAAATCCGTAGGCAAAAGTTACAAATTTTATTATCTGTACGAGCATCTTAAAAAATCAGCTTGTAATAATTGCCATCACATTTATAAAACCTCTGATTGAAAATACATAAGTTAATGACTACAGCAGATGAAACCTGGAAAAATGTCATTTTGAGGGCGTGATTATATGAAATGAAATAAATAGGAAATATGATACTTGCGAGTTTTTAATGATCGTTTGCAATATTAAAGTGACTCGTTCAATGAAACGATTAAAATGAATAAAAATATAATTTAACTTGTACGAGCACGTGGTGCTTGGCCGTTCAAGAAATGATGTTCTGACATGATACATTGAAATATGCGTAGCCTTTTTCAATTTAATCTTTTTAAAGTTCAATTTTATTAACAACGTTTTGTGGAAGTTATATGACATTTTTTTTTAATTTGGCCTTTTATAAACCGTGTAGCAATACATTAATTTAATTAGTTTGATACTGGCTTTGAAATTCAATATTAATACCATTATTTTGGATAAGGTATATGACAAATTTGCCAAAAAAAATCATATTTTTTTCGATGTAGGTATACATTCTTTTAGTTACATTTGCCATCTTTAGGGACTTCAATTTTAATGGCATTGTTTCATTAAGGCTATATGACATTTCTTTCATTTACAGCTATGGCCATTTCTTCCCGACAGAAGAAACTTAATTAGATTAATGTTTTCTTTGAAGCAACTTAAAAACCATTGTAACTTTAATCATGATTATTGCTATTGTAATTTAATCATGATCATTGGCCATTACAATTTTAATCAGGATCAAAAGACAAGGAAGCCATTGAAATCTTTACAATGCTCTCTTCGAATATGCCTAGCATACCAACATGGAATTTTCGACTTGTGAATTTAGCTTGCTCCAGGCTCACAGAAATATACTCATAACACCAATTCGCGAAACCTTAATCTTGGAACAGCAATCCCGTAACTTCTCTGCCGGACTGCCATGACTATATAATTTAACCAAGTCATAGTTTTTATAGTATTTATGCAATTATTATTTAATATATCTATTTGTTGTTGTTTTTATTCAATACAATATTTCAATTCGTTTTAAAGTATCTCTTTAAAATATTTAACACAATTCCATTGTAGGTTATGGATTTAAGCAATGTACAGCAAGTGAATAACTCAAGCACATTAAGTAATGGCCATTTACAAGACTCCCTTGGGGTGAAGATGGACTCTTCCAAAGGTCCTAGGCCTGCACATTCAGAAAAGTGGGACGAGTCCAATATGTCAAATAAAGGGTTATCTGGCTCAACGTCTTCTTCACAATCAAGGTAAATAAAAATAAATAACTGTTGTTGCTTGATTTAAAAGTTCATAGCGCCATCTCACTTTACATTATTATTTTTTTTGAAATAGTCAATGATTAATTTTATTTTTTATAGGCCTCATGCAACCATTGCACCTCTACCTAGGCCAGACGATTCCTTAACGTCATCGAGGGGATTCCAACCGTATCGGGGAACAGAGGAATCTCGGAACACCCTCCCTCACCATTTGTCCCTCTTTGAGCATCCCCATCCAGCCGCTTCCTATCCGTACACCCCCGCATTCTTGCCTCCCCCGCATCTATCCCATCCAGCATACAGGTAAGCTTCCTTTACTAAAATGAGAAAATGATATGTTGTAAACAAACGCGGCTTTACAATCAGGGGTCAATAGTCATCTTATGGATTCAGAAATCCCTATTGAATAACGCGCCAAATTGTGTTCAGTTTTCATATAAGAAATACTTGTGTTTTGAATTCAATAACAGAAAATGGACAAAATTGTATGGACTTTTGTTATACAGAAATGAAATGTCGGTTATTTCTTGCATCTTAGATTAAGATAAGTTCAGAATAGAATAATTTTTTAAAGAATACAGCATTGAATTTCTGCTGTTATTTTAAGCGAACAGAGATGTTTCTCAAAATATATGATTCAAAATTGGCTGGTTTTGCATAACTGAAACTTTTTATTTTAATACAATCGAATAAAATCTATTTTTTTTTCTAATTAAGCTTCAGTTTTCAGTTTTTATGAAAATAAATCCTTTAAAGGCCAATATTTTTATAAATCAGCAAATAAAATATTATCAAAAAAACCATTTATACATCATACTGTGCAGTTATTGATTAATATATACTCAAAAAAAATAAGTTCGATAAAAAGTAAGATATATAAAAAGAAAATTGATCTATTATCATATGAGAGCATAATGTTGTTTTGGTTAGGAGGTTTTGATGTCTCCGAAATTTACAGACTAAAAATAAAGATTATGGGCCGCCGAAATTTATCGTTTGAAGAATTTTTTTGCCTGCTTCTACCAGTATTGCATTATTATTATGTATGCTTCCTTGAAAGTGAATACGTGTTTAAAAGTTTGGCCTGCTATTATCAGTATTGCTTTAATATTAACGTATGCTTCCTCACAATAGATGCGTTTTTAAAAGATTGACGTAGAACTATGACATTGTAACTGTTATTTCATTTCAAAATCAGGCGGGGTCCGAAACTTTATTTGACAGCTAAAGAAATTGAAACTGAAGGCTTTAAAAAATTATGTGTGTGTTTGTGAGTGTATTGTAGAGGGATAGAGATCTGATGGAGAAATCACGTGATTGTTTCAAATCTGTTTAAACTGGTTAAGGACTTAAATAAATTAATATAAATAATGACTTAAAAATAATAATGCTCTAACGTATAACTTGAAATTTGAGATGGTATATTTCATTTTGTATTATTATTATTTTTGTTTCAAAGTCGTTTCAAAAATTTCAGTGTAAATGAATTTTAAAATATATTTGCTAAAGTTTATCAAGATTTCCTTTTTATATTTAAATTGAACATAGACATATCAATAAACACCACGGTTTTGTAAAGTGCTTATAGATTAAGACTCTATTCTGGGGTTGCAGATATAATGATCTTCAATAATGATAATATAATATTGCAGTATTGTGCAAATTATATTGACAAAAATATTCCCATATATTCTAATTATTTTAAGTTCACTTACATGCATAGCATAGCAACTTAGTTAAAAATATGTCCTCCTATATTCAATATACTGCTCACGTTTCCGTAAGGATTTCGCTAATTTAGGAAAAAAAAACTTAGCATTGTCTTTACGAACTTAAACTTCCTCAGAGGCTACCACGCGCGTTCAACAAGGCCTTCAGCAAAGGCACAGGAGTTTCGTACTCCAGTGGGTTGACCTATCCCAGAAGAAGTAATCAAGGTAAATGAGGTCTGGAGATTGAGCTAGCCTTTGCACTGCTCACCACACTACCCGATCCCCTGTAGGTCATAGGTGGCGTCTAGTTTTTATTGTGTAAAACCCGCCAAAGACTTCCCATTTTATTTCGTACTTAGAATAATAAACATGTTTCCTCATTTTGTTCGGCACCTTCCTTTATTATGCTTTGTGTCACTATCGAATCAGGAATGCGTTTCCTACCAAATTTCTCGAACTCTTGAAATTTTCTAATCCCTGATACAACCTGATGTCTTGATTTTACAGGGTAAATAATACCCCCTGATACACCTTGTATAAATAAACCGAAATTAACCTGCGAATTTTCAAGGTTGGAAGTCAAATTTGTATCAATCAGCCACAAAATATTTTCATTTATGAAATTCACTATCATAAAGGTCTTCTACTTGAGTTCTAATAATTTAGAATACCTCAATAATTCTTGTATATTTTCTATTTATTACCTGGGTAAATTAAAGTAATTGTTCTTTTTATCTTTGTACAGATTCGATGACCCCCTGTACTTAGAGCGGTACAGTCTCCTTCGACCACCTGTAATGCCATACCCCCAGCCTAGCATGATGGCCCCACCAGCCGCCTTCTATCCCAACAGCCGGTATGCAGCTGATCTTCTTGCTCAGTCTCTGTCAATCGGCTCCACAAACAATAATATAATCAATCATGAAAGGTAAGCAATAAATTAGCTTTGTGACATTATCTTTAACACTTTGACTGCCAAGCCAAAATTGTAAATGTTCACCACGGGGCCAAAAATTTTGTTTGTGTAATTTGTTTTTTTTTCCAACATAAAACTAGATATAAAAGTAATATTTTTCAATCTGACTCATTTTGCAACTCATGGGGAAATTTTCATCCTGGCTACCAAAAATGATAGCCAAAGCACCCCACGAAAGCTAGTGCGAATTCTTCAATGAGGGATCAGATGGGTGCTTATGCCACAACACTAAGAAAAGGTGTTAAATGGCACAGAAAACTAGGATTAGAATTGTTAAGAATTGCAGTAGTTAACGCATGGGTTGCATATCGACATGTAACAAACTCAAAAAGGAAAAATCCTAAGTTAAGGGAGAGCTTGGTTTTTCAGCTGCTTGATATGGCTATAGATCCCGATTTTGATGCGCAAAAAAGTAAAAAAACGCACCTCTTGATTGATAGGGTCCATGAAAAGGATAAAAGGTTGCGACGTAAATGTCATATATGCTATATCAACATTTCTAAGACAGAGGGTCGTGAAATGGTCAGAAAAAAAAAACAAAGTTAACTTCCACAAACTGTGACAATTGTGTTGACCAACCTCAATTGTGTCGCAATAGCTTCAATGCCAAACACTGAATGTAACTTTATTCCAAAATAAAGGAAATAACATGCTGTATTTATAATTTTTTTTATTTTCACAAATTGTAAATATTCGTATTTATTATCACATACTGCATATATATTTATCACATACTCTCTCTCTCTATATATATATACATCTTTTTTGTTGCATGTTAAAAATATTTCATTTTCCACAAAACTTAGCTCATTGAATCGGCACATATATCAATTTGCACAAACCACGTATGCCTAATACATCGTAGGGTGCCCAATATTCAAACTCCAATACGATTTTCATGTAACTGATATCGTTTTGATAGCCAAGGCCTAAAGTGCTGAAACACCAATCCCAATGGAAACATCACTGGCTATCACATATGATATCCATGGCAAAGTGTTAAAATAACTTTAAACATTACCATTAAATAGTGTAGCTGTGTTAAAACTAAAATAACAATCTATATTCAATAAAGAATATAATAAAAGCATTAAGTACTTTCATTCAGTTTTATTTCAGAATATGTCAACATATAAGTTAAAGGCTTTCCATCATGCTATCCAAGCAAATGGCCTTTTAAGTACAAGGGAACTCACTGTTTGAATAAAATATGTTTTATGTTGTATGATATAAAAAATATCGGTTACTTTCCAGACTAAAACAAGAAGAGGAGAGAAGAATGCGCGAAAAAGAAATCGAACTCGACCAGTCTCGAACGAAAGAGCAGGAGAGACAACGCGAGAAAGAGCACAAAGAGAAGGAATCGAGAGAAAGAGAGCACAAGGAGCGAGAGCAGAGAGAGAAAGAGAAAAAAGAGCGCGAAAAGTCTCACAGGGAAAGAGAAGAACACAAGAAATCACATAATTCAAATTATTCCAGCTCCAGCAGCAAAAGAACGGAATCTCCGAGTAAGTTGAAATTTATTCTTTTAAAAACAATTCATAATAAAATAAGTGATTTGAAAGAAAAAAATATGATTTAATATCGTTTGCTGCTTAAAAAAATGAAAGCATGAAACTGAAAAGTTTATAGTTGTATAAATATTTATTTAAATTTAATCTCCGAAAATATCGTTTTATTTTTGTAGTTCTTTTTCTTTGAGGGTTTTTTTTTTGGCAGACGATAAGTTATTTCCTTAGATATTATTTATTATCGTCAGCAGATATTCTTTTATAAAACTCCATTAAATATTTGATTTATTCTTATGGGTTATTATAAAAGTAATTTAGTATGTATTGTCTTCGAGGAATCATTCATACATTTTTTTTCAGTTACGAAGAAAAATATTTGCAGTAGTATTCGAGTTATTTACTTTATTTTAAATGCAATGAAAACTTATTAATCATAGAATAATTTTCCAATTTCTTTTGTCCTAACTTAAATTGATTCAAATATAAAAAAAGTTTTATTGAAATTAAACATTTAAAGACAAAATCCTACTTTAAAACTAATTTCTTGAAGCTATTATTTTATGCTCGATTACCGTAGCTTAAATATTAATTATTTTTTGCTAAATAAACTTCTAGAACTTTTAGATGTTTGTGAAAAGAACATTTATTTGCGTGATAAAAGCTTTTTGTAAAGAAGAAAAGAAATCTTCTTTAGTGAAGAACTTTTAAATTTTTGAATTCATTTATATCTGAAATATGTAAGAGTTTTTAATTTCTTTCTTTAGCGAACTATTTTCTTTTTTCTTTCTTTCTTTTGTATTTTATTAGAAGGGCAAATATTAAGAATCTAGAATTATGGCGCATAGTTATTATTAGCAAGATATTTACAATTATACATTAAATGTTTTTGCTTTTTTGAATAATTAATTAAAACTTTTCATAGCGAAATTCATACCCCCCCCCAAAAAAAAAATTCTTTCATTGTTTAGAAACAATAATTCTATAAGTATTTTTTTTTTTTTGCTTTTTTTTTTGGTTTCTCGTGAAAGATTTTTTTTTTAATTACGATTTCGTTTTTAAGTAGAAGTCGTACATGGATTTGAAAAGATGGAATTCGTAGATAGGATTTTAGAATCCCAAAATGATTCAACTAATATCTCTATGAAAAAATTCTGCAAAAAGGATTTGGAGAGTATTTTCTAGTTTATGAATGATAGTACAGCTTTAAATGGCTGCCTTTAATTCATAGATGGTATATTAAAAATATTGAAATTTTGTTCTTCAGTGCTGTTCTGAACTTTAAAAAGATGTATTTATTTTTGGATAATCAATCAAATTGAAATAACATCTTAAAGACTATTTCGAGAATCATCAAAAAAAATTTTATTCAGAATTTTTTTAATCATTCTAATGCAGCGAAACACTATTTTTATGCATTTTTCCTTCGGGAGTTACTTAGCAAATTTATTTGTTTACTAGCCGCCTTTGGCGACCAGTCGGTTCGCCAGTATTAATGCTCGCTAAAATTTTCATATAATATTTTATGTAGCTGTGTCTCATAACAGGTTTTTCACCAAAATATTTTTAAACCAAACAAATTTTGATAATCATATAATTCATTTATAGTATTATTTTCTTCAGATGTTCTGTTCATTGTACTATTCATCTTTCTATTTTTTTCTTCCTGCCCAGATTTTATTTTGAGCAGGGATAAATTAAATATCCATGCAGATTAATAATAAAAGCAACTATTTTCTTTCTTTTTTACACATCCCGTTATCTATGAATGAAAACCAACTGACTTCGCGTATTTCTTTCTAAACAAATCATAATTTATTACTTCCTGCTATCTCACTCAGTTGGTGTGGGGGAAGGAAAGGAAAT